>CAEFZX010000828.1:0-10568 GCA_903066825.1 Alfaro cultratus | reverse complement strand
ACCCCCCCCCCCCCCCCGTAGATTTAAAGCAAAGTTTGCAGGAGACAAGAACAACACAAACAACCAGATTGATTTTATTGAAGTTTGAGTCTACTGTTGGGTCAACATAGTTTACATATATATATCCATGCATTCATCCATTTTAAACACCCTTGTCCCTAGTTGGGTTGGGAGGTGCTGGTGTCTATCTCCAGCTAATGTTCCGGGCGAGAGGCGGGGTCACCCTGGACTGGTCGCCAGTCTGTCGCAGGGCAACATATATATATAAAAGAAAATTAGCTGTTAAATGTATCTCTTCTCCTCTTCTAGACTGCAGCTGCAGATGAATCACCATGTCAGCCTGGATTTGACTCAGAGATGTTAATATTAAAAGTGAACAAAAAAGTCCTGAAGCAAGGAGCAAGACTCGGCAAAGGTATGGCCGATGAGTAACATCTGGAAAAAATGAACTGTCTGACATGGAGGGAAAGAGGGGATATTTACTTTATGTTCTTTTGTTAAGAAAAAAAAGCAAATGGAAGAAAACCTCTTTAATTATGATTTCAGCAAAGATCTCATGGCTTATTTCTGTCTCAAATTATTTTGGGCCTCATCTAAGATCCCATATAAGGAGTGTTAAACTGTGTGTTCAGAAAATGTATGTGGTGTGTTGCATGCAGTCTACAGATATTATGAGTGCAACTGATTGCATGTGAAAACGTGTCCGCCCTCTTTAAATGAGGTCTTGTGCTTCCTCTCCTTCTCTCTTATACACATTCCCAAATTTATATTAGTTACAAAAACTGATGTAACTTTGGAGATTGGAGAAATGGTTGACGGTTCAGTTTTTGAAATCTATAAAATGAGACCTTCCTCTTGAAATAAGTGTATATACATATAGCTCCTCATCCTCATTGTTCATTGGCCGTCTGAGATTATCCCCCGTGACATTAGTGAGTAGTTTACTGTTAATAACAATAAAACCAATCGGGTTGATAAGATTCATTTAATTATTTTATTTCCAATGAACTGGTTGCTGCTTTGTTAAACTGGGTAAGTATTTCTCTTATATATAGAATTATGTGATACATTTAAAGATTTATTGTTAAAAAGTAATTTCATGTTTGTAACTAATTTTGAAGTTTTCACATAGAGTTGAAGAACAAATATTAATGCATCATGGTGATTTAAGTTGCTTTCGAATATTAGACAAGTACTTTTTTTCTTTGAGTTTCTGCATGAATTTAATATGTTTATTTTAATTGAATAAGTTATGATGGATGTATTTTTGTAATTATTTATTTCCAGTTGGCTTCACTGACTGCATGGGCCGCACACAATTTCTCTTCAGCACAGATGACAGCCATTTTGTCGTAGAGACTGATGGAATAATAACTGTGAGTACTGATGTTTGACTGAACTACATTATAGTTATGACAATGTGGTGTTTGTATTTTTACATTGACATTTTATGGCAATGTAAATAATGATAGTATCTGAAAATATACTTCACATCAGTTGTGGTTCCCTCTTTTAAGATTAAGAGCCTTGGAAACTGGCACAAAAATGTTATTTATCATCTCCTCCTGGTCCTGATATCAAAATCAAAACATAATTTCTGTGATTGTCCTCTTTTCAATGGAGAACATGTGACAGAGCAGGAAGATTTTTAACCTTTAAATATCTGGGAGGTAAATATGGAGGGTATTTTCTTATGAATCTGAAAGCAGAAAATGAGAGCGATTAGTAGATACTGAATTTAGACACAAAACAGCAATTTTGAAAACAAGAACCCTACATTAGAATAACAGTAATAAAGGAGCAAAGACATTACAAATGAAAATAAAAACTAACAATGTAGTTATGTTTACCATTTTAGGACTCATCAAAATTCCTGAAGGTTTATAAACTCAGGCTGGCTGAAACATTTCTCTTTAAACAGAATATCATGATGGCATCACTTCTGAGTTAAAGAGATACCAGGCTAATGACCTTTGTTAACCTCGTCCAGGTAAAGAGACAGGCTGTCCTTCATGAGGGGAACCAGAACTTCTCGGTCCATGCCTGGGATTCACAAGGTCAGAAAACGACTCTTGCTGTCAGGCTGCTGTATCAAGATCATCACTATATGAACAACCATCTGGATGCTGAATTTCATCATGAAGCTCATAAACTCAACACCCAGCTTCATGATCACCTGGACTCTGACAGTAGTCAGCAGGTAAGTTAAGACCTGATATTAAATGGGCTGTATAAGAAAGTTGTTCTCCTAAAAAAGTAAACACACACATGCACACACAATGGATGCAGCACAGCATGTAAAATAAACTTCCTGGTTGAACATTTAGTTGCTACTTGACATGCAGCTGGCAGTGAGATAATCTGAATTTATCAAATAAAGTGATAAATTCAGATGACCATCATACTGGAGACAGTGTGAGTGACTACTCTTTTTCTCTTCTTTTGTTTACATCATATGATGTAACAAATTTGATTAATATTTGAATGAATATTAATCAAACAAACAGACTGTATAGTGGACTAAAAAGCATCCTTGTAACCTGTTTCTCGTCGTCATAGTAACAGGATTATGAAATTATCTTGATTCTCGTCTTCAGAGGCCCTTGAGAGCCAGATTCCACCCTGGTTTCATTGTTCACCAGACCTTCAAAGGTCGGTTCAGTCATTCACAGACAAAATATTTGTTTTTTCCTTAGGATCCAGCTGGTCCTCAGATCCCCGTCCTGGATTTCATCAGATCCAGTCCAGGACTGAAGAGGAGGAAATACTTTAGTATCCCTCCCATATCTATTCCCGAGAATCATAGAGGACCTTATCCTTTGCGTCTTGCTCGGGTAACAGGAACAAAAATGTCCTACAGTTTTTATTAGATGTCAGAAAAATGTCATCCAGTTTATTTTCCTCTTTATTTATATCATGTGTTTGTAATGTGCATTTACATTGGCCTCAAACTTTCTACATTTCATTTTGTGTTTAGTAAAACTGAATTTGTCTCCAAAGTGGAAAAAAAAAAATTTGTTTCTGGCCTCCATGTCATCTCTTAGGTTTAAGTTAATCAAAAGACATTTATAACCCACAACAATTTTCTCTTCACTGAACTGTTTTTGCTAATTGTCCTTGAAGTTGTCTCTATTCAACCCTGATCTATGTTGTCCAGATGTTCTTTCGTGCACATGAGGTGGAGAACATCTATTATAGCATCACTGGTCCTGGAGCAGATCAGCCTCCTGTTGGTCTTTTCACCATGGACAGAAACACTGGTTTTTTATATGTCACACAGGAACTGGACAGAGAGAAACAGGAGAAGTACTGGGTCAGTATTTTCTCTGTGTGCCTCATTCACACCAGTCCTGTTTCACCACTTTAATAGAACTAGAAAGTCCAGTTGGTTTGGTGAGTGTGAATATGTAGTCAAACTCTGATGCAGACCAAAAAAGAGAAATCTAGAGGCCAAAAACCTCGGACTCAGTTCTGATGAAGTGAACTCTGGTACAGTTTGAATTCATATTTGAATGCCAATTGGACCGGAGACCTCTCAAAAAGCAGGAAGCAGAGTGTAGCGCAGAGCATTCTGGGTAAACACAAATGACATAGTTGAAACTTGTAATAGTTAGTTTCATTAAATCATCATCAAATAGTTTCATTATTTGATTCATGTCTAGTATTAGAGGGTTTTTTGCCAAAAACAAAAGAGAAATCCTCTAACGGTTAAAATCTGATGCTGCTCCATTTTTATGAAGAAGGAAGTTGAGCTCAGCTTCTTCTTCAGAGGTTTTTATGTTATTTCCTCCAATGGTTCTTGGTTCAGTGCCACCACAGGTGAGGACAAAAATTGATATTTTGAATGGTTAAGTTTGTTTGACAGTGTAGCTGAAGGAGAATCACAGCAGCTGAAAATGTAACAAATGTTTCAACTTTAGTCTCCAATCAAACTGAGTCTACTGGACTATCAGGTGTGATTGTCAGGACTCTGGGTTCTTGGGTTTTGTTTATTTCTGGGATTTTGTCTTTAAGTTTTATCAGTTATGTTGTAGTTCACTTTACTTCAGCCTTTCATGGTCATCCTAGTTTCATTATTTGATATGGTTTTTTTTATCTGTGTCTTGTTCTTGTTTTCCTTTGTCAGTCCCTTGTTGTGTTTTTAGTCATGTTTATTTCTTAGTTATTCTGTTATTCTAGATCTAGTTATTCTTTAGTGTCAGAGTCATTTTCAGTTTATCAGGTTTCTTTGCTGTTAAAATGATTTCCTGCTCTCCTTTGTCCTCCTGTGTATCTTCCCAGCCTCCCTGTGCCATATTCTCTCCTCCCCTCAGTCTGGTTCCTGCTCCAATCTCTCACACCTGCAATCTATTAGCTCATCAGCTCAGGTCTTTGTCTGGCTCTCAGCCTCTCCAGTATTTAAACCTCTCATTCTCTCCTACAACTTGCTGGATCCTCATTTCTACTCATGTCAGTCGCTTGTGCCTCCCTGTACTTTCCTTGTGTATCCTGGCTGGATGTTCTTTTAAACGTATTTTTTGTTTCTGTTCATGTATTTTTGTAAGTGTTGAGCATTTCTTCATCCTTTTTTCATTTAATCGCCAAACTCAGCTGCTGCCTCCGCCTCTCTTCATTTGGGTCCAACACTATACCAACAGTGATAACAACCTTAAACTTGATGCTTTTCTGTCTAATTTATTTTGTTACATCTGTGATACAACATGGTGGCATGTAAATCTTTAAGTTCTCAGACGATTTCACAGATTTGATCAAAATATACTTGACTCTAAAGGGAATTCAGTAACTCAATATGTTACAGAATATTTAACTGTAATTATTGAAAAACGTTAAGTTATTTTTAATACCTGCACAAAAATGTATACAGTAAAAATCAAATGATTTTTCATCATTATGAAATGAAAGTAGGAAGACAATATAATTGTTCTGGTGATTAAAAAATGGTATCATTTAACAGCTTACGTCCCATGCTATGACAGAGGGAGGTACAAATGTAGAGGAGCCTATGACTACCATAATCTATGTAATTGACCAGAATGACAACAAACCTGTTTTCAATCAATCCATCTATGTGGGAGAAGTTCCAGAGGCCTCACAAAAAGGTAAAGTCACACACATTAATAATGTCTTAGTTTACATGTGTAGATATAAATGCAAAAATGTAATCTTTTTTAAAATCACAAATGTTTGCAACTTTTAGCTTTTGTGGCCTAAATCAGCTGCATATGTAACTGCCCTGAAGAAGGGGAGTATTTTAATAAAAGAGCTGGACACGGTGCTTCTGCTCCAGCGATTATTATTATATTATTAAGGAGGAAGTTCCGGTGCAATTCACTATAGCTAGCGCAAGCTCTAGACTCCCCCTGCTGGTTAAATCTGACCACTGCTCCAGCCAAATCAGACTAGTCAGCCTCTGAAATAACCACATTTCAATCCATCACACATACTGAGGAGGAAACTGAGGCTGAATTACCTCCTCAGTCTGCAGTCAAGTTCTCAGTCATTGTTCTGCTGATGAACTCGTTGTGCCTCAGTCACCAGGAGACCATTTCAGATTCACCCGCAAAAGTTTTTGTTTTATTTTGTTGTCCACACGGATTCGGCTTTTTGGGAGACCAGAAGTGATCATTTCTGAAAGAGGGTCCCAGAGTGGATGCATTTCAAGACATCAGTTTCATGTTTCAGTGTATACATGTGAGCCGAAACGTTTTTTTAAACTATGACTGCTGTAGCTCTCTCTGGATCCCACATTCACCTCACTTTCATAAATAACATGATGACATTCAGTGTTGTTCTTTTTTTGTCATTCTGTGGCAGTGTTAGAGCGCCACCGATTGACTCGGCATACCCTCTACCGTGTTTTCAGTGGTGCTACACATTTTTTCTCTTCTTTTTTTTATTACAAAAATTCACACACTGATGGTGGCAAGCAACTAGATAGTTGGCAGTCGGACAGAGACTTCGGTTCTGGTTCTGCTCTGCATACCCAGAACCAAACATGGAGAAGCAGCATTCAGCTTCAGTGCACCACAAATCTGGAACAAACTTCCAGAAAACTGCAAAACAGCTGAAACACTGAGTTCCTTTAAATCAAGGACAATTTATTTAGAGATAAATATTCATTAGATGTTTAATTTGAGCCTTTCTAACGTTTCTTTGCTTTCCTACATTATATCACTGAAATGTGTTTTTTATTTAAACCATGTAAACCTCTTTGAATTGTCATGTAGCTGAATTGGGCTATAAAGCTAATCCTGCCTCACCTATCAAACTCAGCAGCAATTCATATACAAATAGAAAATCTCCCACAGATTGCAGCATCTCACTTATCAACATAGAAAGGGCACTGTGATGACTTTTATTGATTTGTCAAAATTTAGAAAGACCTTTGACCTGAATGACTTGTCTAAAGGAATCTGGAATCATCAGCTGGACATGAAGAGCTTCTCAGCTCAGCTTCACTGTTAAATCTCTGATGTCTCTGCTCTCACTGACCTGCTTCATGTTTCCTCTTGATTAGGTTATGAGGTGATTCAGGTTGTGGCCAATGACGCTGATCTGCCAAATATTGACCACTCTGATATCAGGTACCGTATAAAGAGTCAGAGGCCAGAGCAGCCCAGTCCCAACATGTTTACCATCAACCCAGTTACTGGAGTCATCAGAGTTAATGAAGCTGGACTGGACAGAGAGGTGAGAATTCTGACAATAGTTAATCAATGAATCAATCAACTTTATCTCTATAGCACATTTCAAAGACTGTTAAGGTTGTCAGAGTGTCTCTCTAAATCCTGATTGTCAGATTTCCTGTTGATAACATGTAGCTTTACATTTTGGTCAGAATTCAACCTTCATGTGGAGCCTGAGAATAACTTAATTCACTAAATAAGTTTGAGGCAAGTTTTATAAAACTCAGTTCAGATTATTTTTCCAACATGTGATGCAGTGATCAGCAACTGATCCGTCAGTGATCAGCAACTGATCCGTCAGTGATCAGCAACTGATCCGTCAGTGATCAGCAACTGATCCATCACTGTAAAGTTTTACACTGCAGTTAGTAATTTGTACTCGGTCGACAAAGTTGTCGATTCAAGTCCATGTTTGTTACAACAGAATATCTCTCAATACGAACTGGAAGTACAGGGAGCTGACATGAAGGGAGAAGGTTTGAGTGAATTTACCAAAGTGATCATCAAGGTGACGGACAGCAACGATCACGCTCCGGTCTTTACAGAACCTTCTGTAAGTAGAACACATCACTGCTTTTATTAATCTGCTGATTATATTTTGTAGTTGGTGGTCATATTTTACTACAGTCTAATAGTAACTACTTAGAATGTTTTATTTAATTTTGTTCATCCCAGTGGATTTGTGCAGCAGATAGTAAAGCAGTAGATCACTCTGTATGCTATTAGTGAGTCGTTAAAGTACGAAACATATGATATAAAAAGATGATTATAAAATGATCATGTGGAGCTTTTTCTGTATACTGTCTGACAGCTTCTCTTCCACATGGTATGTCTCAGTATACGGGCACAGTTGAAGAGAATAAAGTAGACGCTCTAGTTGTTAAGATGTTGGTGACAGAAGGTGATGAGCCTCATTCTGCAGCCTGGAATGCAAAGTTCATCATTATTGATGGAGATCCAGGAAATTTGTTTACTGTGGAAACAGGAAGAAACAAACAAGAAGGAATCATCACTACTGCTAAGGTAGGAGGACCAGCAGGTTCTCACTGCTAGAGCATAAATGATAAGTGATTCTTTATTACACTGTTTTTAATAAAGGGACATTTTTATAAACATAGTATAGTTAAGTGATTGCACTGTTAATGTCTGATCAGTTGATCTATGATGATCTTTCTTCCATTAAACCAGGGTCTGAACTTTGAGAGAACCAGTAAGCACACTCTACTGGTTACAGTGGTGAATGAGGATCCTTTTTCTCCTTCTGTTTCATTGGTCACTTCCACTGCTACAGTGGTGGTGACTGTGTTGGATGTCAATGAACCTCCCATCTTTGAACCAGAAGAGCAGCATGTGTCTAAAAGTGAGGACCTTGCTGTGAACAGCCTTGTAGTGAAGTACACAGCTTCTGATCCAGACTCTGCACGCAAACAAAAAGTCATGTAAGGAAAATCCTCCAACTTGAAGAGTCACAGCATACATATTTAAATTTGATTTCATTTATGTTGTACATCTGAACCAAGCTTGTTTTCCAGTGGTAATTAATCAGGCAGGAAACGTTACTATAGCAATACTGATAGATGAATTTGTTTTTGTCATACTGCTTGCAAAGTCTCACTTTGTCTTATTTATATAATTTTTTGTCCTTGATGTCCAGGCATAAAATAATCAGTGACCCAGCCGGCTGGCTTGACATTGATAAGGAGACTGGTGTGATAACAGTGAGAAACCAAATGGACAGAGAATCCAGCTTTGTTAAGGAGGACAAATACACAGCCCTGATTGGTGCATATGATGATGGTGGGTGTGAGGGTTAACTGTCTTAATGGTTTTGGAGGAACTCTTCATAAGTTAAAAGGAATTTCATTTAATGGTTTGATCTAAATTTCAATTCAGTTCAAATTCAACAATTAGAGAGATGTTGGAGTTAGGGATATAACCCTGGAGCCATGTCTCAGTAAAACACATTACACTGTATTACCTTTACCCTTGCTGAGTCCTTGTCAGGGCTTGAAGCTCATCCACATTGTCCATTACAACATAATGGACAATGTGAGATGATCTCACATTATCCATTACAATGGATGGTAGAAATGGTTAGAACTTCTGTCTCTCCTCTTCACTCCTGCTCTGCATCCACAACGCCTCCTTTTCAACTCCTCTGGGATTTCTGGCTTCAGCCATGGTATTATTTCAGCTTTTCAGATGTTAGACAGTTGCTCCCTGTTGTAAACCACTCTATCACTATGGTTGCACATCACAACAAAAATAGCAAAGTATAAAAAATTCTGCCAAAAATCAGTTCAACTACACAGCATCCAAAACAAAGATGGAACTGTTGAACAAAAAAGCTATCATTGCCTTGAAAAGAGTTCTTTAGAATATCTTTTCTTGAAGAGATTTTTAACTCCTTCCTCAGAGGATCATTGAAGGTGTCAACATGCTTCACTGCTGTTTGCCTTTCATGTCTCCAGATCAGATCCCAGCTACAGGAACCGGAACTCTGATCATTAAACTTGAGGATGTCAACAACAACGCTCCCATTATTGAAGAACCTTATATTACAGTATGTACCCCCGTTAGGAGATCAACATTTCTTAGGCCTGGTTGTTGTGTAGAGTTGTCTGTGTTTGAAAATATTGTTAGTGTCGAACTAAATTTTTATGTTAAATTACTTAAGATGACAAAAGCAAAAACTACAAATATAATGTAACATAATCATCAGTGTTTTAAATCCATCTGGTTTGTTCAGGTGTGCAACAAGGAACCAGCTCCTCAGCTGCTGACCGTAACAGATAAAGATGGACCAGGCTTTACTTCTCCGTACAGCGTGAGATTACATGACTCTGCTAAAGCCAACTGGACCGCTAGAATGAACGACGCCAGTATGTATACAAGAGAAATCCAACTGATCATGATTCAGTCTACAAGCAACACCAACGAATGAAACAATCAATCACAGTTCCTTTGACAAAGTAAAACTAAGTGGAAGGAATCTGCACTGAGTGGCAGAATAGAGACTGACCACTATATTTATATGCATTATATTTGTAGAAACTACAGTGTAATCTAAGTGAAAAGGATGATTGAACATTTTTTGTTTATCATCTCTCATTCTTGGATGCTACCCAGTTTGCTGCTGTTCTTGTCAGAACTTTAAGTGTCACCTAAGTTGTTTAAGTGAAGAAGAATGAGAAATCAAAAATATAAATTATTCTTTGTTTCTTCTCTTGCTTGCAGGAACAGAGATTATTCTGACTTTGACCCTTGAGCTAAAGAACGGAAATTACGTTGTAGCCATGACTGTTTCAGACACCTCTGGTCTGTCTCAGGTCAGCACAGTCACAGCTACAGTGTGTGACTGCACTGGAGAAGAAGTGACCTGCCAGAGGGAAAATGATGGTGGCTCCAAACAGTCAGTCATCCTGGGAATATTGACAGGCATCCTAATGCTGCTGATCAGTGAGTTTGAATCTTGTTAAGCTTTGAGATGAATAGAGCCTTCTTCAGTTTGAAGATAAAGCTTTGAATTCAAGAGACCAAGAACCATTTAAAACTGATAATCTCTAAACTAGTATATTGCATTATTATCACGAAAATACAAGACATGAAGTCCATGAAGTTGGACATTTAATAATTTACAATCAACAAAGTTCACAATGCTTCAGATAAAACTAATATTACAATGATTTTATTTATTTTATTAATCAGTTTTGTCTTGTTCCTGCTACTAGAAAATGTAAAATATCGCAAAGCATTTACTTGTTTTGTCTAAAAGTTGACGAGTTGGTGCAAGCCCTATAGAATAGAATAGAATAGAATAGAATTCAACTTTATTGTCATTGCACTGTCACAAGTACAAAGCAACGAAATGTAGTTTGCATC
>CAEFZX010000822.1:0-23999 GCA_903066825.1 Alfaro cultratus | reverse complement strand
GTCGGTTTGGCACAGACTAGTAAAAAATGTCGATTGAATTGTTATATCCCCCGAATCCACACCACAATTCAATACCTTTTAGAAAAAGGTTTTACAACATGTGTTGCCAATCTAAAACACGTGTGGAGAAAACGTGTCCCAGGGGTTGCTCTTTTATACTTGGCTGCACCTCAATAAAGTTTGCAAGCCTTTGCTTATATACTGCTCTGTTAAGAATCTACACATCAGGCTGAAGATTGGACTTGCTATAACATTCTCCTCTGATTGGAGTTTTGTTGTATTATCTGGTTTCAGTGAAGCTTCAGCTGTTGTACCTTGGGCACAGATATTGTTGTAGAATATTTTGCTATATGGAGATATTTATGGTTGTCCAAGAGCAAAACCAGTTCAGGTTGGTATAGAGTAATTGTATTTTATATTTTGTGTTTGGTTTTCTAAGATGTGGCACACATTTTAACATTCTTAGACCTAAACATATGTTTGGTTAAGTTGCCATGTTCTTCTAGAAATCCAAAATATTCTCAGCTCAAAGTAACCCAGGCTTTTTTTCACCCATTTTATTACATGTGCAGCTCAGCAAGTTGGTATAGAGTTGAAAAGTTTTATTAATTTCAGTGTAACTGACAAATAGCACTATATTAGACAATATTGGTACATTTGTTCTGTTAATTTAGAGCATGTGTCAAACTTAAGGCCTGTGGGCCAAATGTGGCCTGCCATAGCTTTTTATTTGGCCCTCTAGACTACAAAGTGCATGAATAAGTCCCTCCAGTTTTTCAACAAATCTGCAAAACTCACTCAACGTTCACACAAAATCTACAAATTCCCACATTTTTTTCTGATTTTTACACCAATTTTTTTTGTCAAAATTGGTCAAAAACATTGGGTTTAAGTGACTGCTGCCTTCCTTGATGTCAAATTGTAGTCCGTGATTGATACGGCGATTAATAAAAAGTCTCATTTAACGTCATACATTAGCAGAAATGTAACAATCCTTTACAAATATTTCTAAATTAGCACAACAAAATCTGTGATTTTGGTTGTTAAAAAACCCAGAAAATACAATCACAAAATCGTGGATGGACTGATCAGTGTGAAAAGACGTTCAATATTATTTTATTTTAAGAAACACTTCTTGAAAGCTGAGACAAACAGATATTTATTGATATTTTAAACAGTTGAATTGGTTTTATCGATACATTCTGGCCCTTTTAGAACATTCTAAAAGGTCTACTTCCTCAGGCGGCTGAGATATGCTGGACTTGGGAGCTCTGTTCTCATCTCCTTCTACAGAGGTACAGTGGAGAGCGTTCTGAGCTCCAGCATCAACGTGTGGCATGGAAGCTGCACTGCTGCAGAGAGGAAGGCCCTGCAGAGGGTGGTGAAGGCTGCACAGAGGATTGTTGGGGTCAGACTCCCCACCATCACAGGCATCTACACCTCCAGATGTAGGCGGAGGGCCACCTGCATCATGAAGGACCCCACCCACCCAGCACACTCTCTCTTTCGCCTGCTCCCCTCTGGCAGGAGGCTGCGGAGCATTAAATCCAGGACGACCCGCCTGAGAAACAGTTTCTTCCCAGAAGCTGTAAGACTCATAAACTCCCGAAAAGAATAGCACTTAGCCGGACACTTGACTCAGCCACTTCATAAGAGCCACTTCACTCCCATAGCTACTTTATCCTATCCACTAGATAGGGTTATGTATACAGTAATACTATAGTATTACTTTTTATCTTACTGCACTTTATTTTATCGTATTCATTTGCTGTTGTGGGGTTTAACCGGGGACCTTGGGTACCCAATTTCGTTCCACCCCATGTACCACATGTGATGTGAATGACAATAAAGTTTCTTATATCTTATGTCTTATTTTGATATGGCCCAAAATGAAAATGAATTTGACTCCCCTGATTTAGAGGATTCTAGCTTACAGCTACTAAACCCCCCAAAATTCAACTTCTTTTTTCCCAGCATAAGAATACATAAAACCAATATAATTTGATGTTTAATACAGACATATTAGCGTTGTGCAACAATAGTTTTGCTTGGCTATAAATACCCATCAATAAGAGTCATTGTCATTTATTCATGACGTCTCGGATTTTTGTAAATCAGGGCACCACCTGATTATCAGGAATTAATACCCAAGCATCTCTTAATCTCTGCCAGTTATTGTTCAGTGAATACAAGGCTGATGAGGTGCTATTAAAGAACAATAGATAAGAGCAAATTTTCACACAGGCATTATCAAACAGCACAGCATACACAGAATAAACAGACAATTTCTCTTCAAAACACAAAACCTTATTAGAACAACACTTCACCTATTCTAATTTATTGGATATAATTGCTGCTCAAGGTGAGCTGGGTACCTACAGCAGTAAATATGGTGTGGAGTCAGGAACTTGCAGCAGTTCGCCAGTGCTTCACATTGCCCACACTTTTTGTATCAAAAGTTTTTGATACAATTTGTACAAACCCACTCCTACCTGAATGGACCTCTAATTAATCTAATTGTGCATGTTTTCAGATGTAGGAGGTAGGAGTACCCAGAGAAAATCCGTGCTTGCAGCAAAAAGCACAAGCAAAGACCACAGATTTGAATACAAAATCATTTTTGCAACAGCATAAACAACTCTACAACAGTCCATCCTCTTACTCATTTGTTGTGTTTCTAATTGCATCATCATAAGCTTTACTATTGTCATATTAATCAATGCTTGTATATATTAGCCAGGCACTGATACAGATAAGCTTTCAATTTCACATGAAAGCAATTCTGAAAGTATAATTTTCCATACCAACTCAGTTTAGTTACTTTTTACACAAATATAATGTTAAATGACAAATGTAAAAAAAAAAAAAAAAAAACCCTCTTATAGCCAGAAGCTATTGGACATTTAAAATGCAACCTGTTGTCCACGTCAGGACGTTCAGCTCACTGAGTTGACAGGCTGGAAGGAGTTTGAGGTGAGACAATAGTTGGGCATTGCCTGAACCTGTTGAGACCCTTCTGCTGTGTACTTCAGTGGTCAGAGCATTCAGACGTGAATGTCTCAGTATCAACCAGCCTGAATACATATGAACAGTCAAATATGAACAAGCTTTACATCAAGGTGCACCTGTCAGTCTTGAGAGCATTGGGAGAGGAAAGACGACTAAGCTGCACAGGGGAGGTGTAATCACTGATCAAGATCAAAAAAGGTTTAGTGTCTCTTTCTTGTATGTTACCTAGACATAGTTGGAACGCAAAAACAGGAGTAGATTTATAATTGTGGTTTATTGTTACATTTATAAACATATCTGCATATTTACCTGTAGTGAAGAGACTCAGAACCTTCTTGATCTAAAAGATTCAAAGAAAGCCTGCGCTGTATGTTGAAGGTTATTGTCTTACTAAAATAACACAATAACCCTCTGAAGTATTTTGCAGACCAATGACAGAATTATTCTGTCATCCATTTTCGCATCAACTCTCAACAGCTCCTTTGTGTCTGTGTCATCACGGAGTGGTCAGCTAATTGTTAGCCTGTCCACAGTGTCTCCCACCTCAACTAAAAGTCTCCACAACTCCTTGTGCGCTCTCATGGGACTCCACAGCTGTATTTATACTGTGATTAAATTGCAGTAAATGTCATGCTATTTATTGATTAGGAAACTAATGGCAACTAGTTGCCTAAGTAATTTTACTTAGGGTTATGAGGGTAAAAATAGTTTTACACAATGTATGCCACACCTTTACAATTTTTAATTTTAAAACAATTTGAATGCTACTTTTTGTTAGTGTGTCACAAAATTTGATTAAATGCAATAAAGTTTGTGTTATGTAAGAAAATGCAAAAAAAGGAAATAAATTTCCATGCGTATTAGTTTTTTTTTGCAAGCCACTGGATATGGACTGGTGGCAGTGGTGAAAGATCCGCTTGCCAACTAAGCTCTGTGACTATCTCCCCTGGCAGCTAAGAAGTCCTTGCACAAGTCACACTGCGACAGCCAGAAGACGTCTTAGGTCTGGCTTTAATCATTTTTGTTAAACAGGGTACTGAACAAAAAGCTGCTAAACTAAACTAATAAAGATTTCAAAGAAACAATCCAAAGAAGATGACTCCATTGGTGTCAATACTGATGAAAGCAGGAAACTAGAACTTCCATCTCTGGAGATTTAGATGCAGCTGGTTCACAGAATCAACTAAGTGCATCATGCCACAGGGGGTTGTCACTTCGCAATGAAGAGAGAGGTCTAAGGCAACGATGAAACCTCCCAGCAGCCACCGCGGCGCCCCATGGAAGCTAATGCTAATCGTCAGCGCTGGTGTTTTACCCCCTCCTACCCACTGTCAGCTTACTGAGCTGGCTCCACATCACCAGGGAGCTTCATACACAGCCATGCTCCCCGACAGCAAGCGTCTCACAGGGACACACAAAGAAAAGCAGGATGGATGGAGGATGATCCTGCTGTGGATACACAGAAAAACGTAGTCATATGCATAACCCATCTGCGTGTGTGTATGGCACGCACACACATTTTATGATGACACTAATGTGCGATAGTTCTTTAAATATAGGCAAATCATTTATCTGCTTGTGAGGCTAACAGGGATGAGCCTGTTGAATATGGTAATTTCCCGCCGCATTAGCCTTCAGAAGATAGCTTATATAGTGTGCAAATGTGTGAAATATGTGCATGTGTGTATACTGTAAGTATTTACTCTAAACCTTGTTGCTCTTCAGGTCTCAGCGCCTGGGCTGTACCTCTTGTTTTGCTGTGTTGCGGGAACTGTTGGCACACCTGCTATCTGTCCCTGCTTGTGTTTGCTTATTCAGGGAGAGAAGCTATGCTCTGTGTGGATTGTCCGAGGATGTCCCGGGATGTTTGCATTGCTGTGTTTACGTGTCTGCAGCACAGTATATTTATCTGTGGGTGTGCAAGATTTATCCTGAAGACTGTTTGTGTAGATTTCAAACAGGTTTATTTTTGCTTCAGTCATGGCTGCTTGAGTTGGCTTTAATGTAGGATATTGGCTGTGTTGCAACACTGTGTTATTGTTGTTTTTTTTTTTGTTTTTTTTTAACTCGAGTTTGACATTCCTTTTTTTTTAAACATTTACTAAGAAATTTTTGTTTTTATGTCTTTTTAATAACTTGGTTAGCTCCAGTGACCTTTTACAGTATTCACACCCTTTGAATTTTTTTCATATTTTGTCGTCACCTTTGTGTTTAACGCAGTTTATTGGGATTTTTTGCGATAGACCAACACAAAGCTGGGGAAGGAATACAGGAGACATGTTGGAAATAAAGTTGTTGAGAAGTATAAATTAAGATAAAGTTAGAAATTATAACATCCTAACTCTGGAGGAGCTACAGAGGCCGAACTAATACTGCCCTTCACCCCAACATTTTCTCCCCCAATGACACATAGTGGTAGCAGTGTTGTGCAGTGAGGATGCTTTTCGTCTATAAATGCTTGACACACTTTTTAGAGTTGTGCTTGCAAAACATTTTGCGAATAATTTTCTGTTTGCCTTCCACTTTATAATGTGAATGTGCTTCACGTTTTTCAATTGTAAGAAAAAATTGATTTAATATTTTCAATAATTTAATAGATTTTAATAAATACATAAAGGTTTGTGGTTGTGATAATGGCTGTGACTACTTTTACAAAGCTCTGTAAGAAGGACAGGTGAACTATTGTAAATGATGCATTGCTTTTTACAGGAATCCATTGCATTAACTCCAGATATAGATTTCTGGAGTAACTTTACTTTTCCCCCCCCTAAGGAAAGTACCTTGGAAGATGAATTCTGCAGATTATTACACTCAGACAGCAGAGTCCTCTGAAACATGGTGCCTATAGTGGTTCATATAGATGGGAAGTGACAGAGGTCAGGAACTGAGGAGCTGCCTGTCTTATATGACTGTACCTTTAACCTCATGTTCTCATAATAAGGGGTAAGGACTCTGTTTTGTCACTCTGAGGTCAGGTGATAGCACAGCTGGCTCAGGCTAAGACGAGTAAACTGCACTGACTAAACCGCAGACGAAAGATGATAACATGACAAACAAAACAAACCACGATACACAAATGTATACACAAGGGGATGAAACAAAACATATATTTTCATGTTGTCCTCAATAATCCTCTCCCTCGAGAACCCAGAGCCATAGTCATGAGCTTGATCTTTTTTTTTTTTTTTTTGTCGCGTCTTCCCAAGTCCCCTCAACACAGCAGCAGGCATGCATTAAGGCAAAGGCCGAGAAATGGAGAGATGCCAAGCAGTCAAAAGGAACATTACTCATCAGGGTCATGCTCCACTGCACAAAACACAATCCCCCATATATCATCATAACTGCCACCCAATGACAATTAAAATTGAGATGGCAAGAACTAGAAGAGGGCTCTTTAATTTAACATCCAATTATTACAAGTTATCACCCCTTGATCAATGTAATATAACAGACAAGCAATGTTGCATGTGACACGAGATGGAGGCATTAATGGGGTGGTGGGGTTGGTGGTGGTTTTCTGTGATAGTCGAGTTGGGCAGGCTGTGGTTGGTGGGTGGGGAATATGCAAATGGCAGAGGGATAAATAAATAGCCTGCCTTTTATGATTGTATGAGTCACCCAGCACCTTTACCTGAGAAATGGTAAGAAAAAAAAAAAACATGAATAGATATTGAACACGATCACATTTACATTCTAGAAAAGCTGAAGGCTGTGAATCATATATATGAACCATAGTAAAGCAAAATGCAGCACATTATGAAAGTTACTTGTTTACCAGATTTTTGAAGTTTTGTTTCTATTGTACCTTTCTTTATATTTGTGCAACTTCAGGATTTTACTGAATTGAATCTTCTTACTTGTGTATTAATGTTCTAGAACTCATTTGCATTGCGTCATGTTTTAATCATTAACACTCATTCATTTGTACTGGAATTTTATGTGGCAAACTAAAAACATAGCAGAATAATTGTGAAGAGGAACATTAATATCATGACTTTTGTTTTACAAATAAAGTCCTGAAAATTTTGATGTTCAGTTGTTTCAGCAAACAGGCCCTTCATAAGAGCAACAGATTTTTGCATATTTCCACCAGTGTTCTTATGGCAGATTGAGGTTAGATTTCTTTATTTTATCAACATGTTTCTTCTTACTAGAAACAATTGTAACATTTAGGAATGGCCCAGCCAGAGTACCAACCTGGTACCTTCATCGTTACACTGATGAAGGTACCTAAGGACTAAAGTGAAGGCAAAAGGCGGAAACTGTTCATTAAAAGTAGATGTTAAAATGCCATGGTTGCTGTAATTCTAATAAATTTGTTATGGTAATTGACAATTCATAAATAGTTTTGAACAAGCTATTTTTTTAAAAAAATTAAATTTTCCTTCAAAGTTGATGCTCCTCTTACATTCAGACATTATCTTATTAAAGATACCTGTCTGATTTTCTATCAGAAACAAACTCCTTTGTTTAATAAAAAATAATACATTATTATTTTTTAACTTTAGGCTTAACTTCATATCCTGCCTTTCAATTTGCGTTCTGTGAAATCTTCTGTATATTAATTCTGAACAAGTCTGCAAAATGACGACCCTGCATCAGTACTATTGATTATGTTTGTGCCACAGCAATAAACCAGCTTGACCTGTGCTGGAGTTAAGTTGCCACCGGAGATAAAGTCATAAAACAACAGCCTGTGCCAATAAAGGAGCATGTTTACTACACTGATGTATTCAACCAATAGAGATATTATTTCTGGGCTCCTAATAAGGCCTGACATAGACATGTACAGTTCCCTAGGATTATCCATAAAGGCTGGTAACTTATTATAGGGGGATCATAGTTACCCTAACTACTGTTACTAATGAGGCAATTTAGTGCAGTGATGTGCGTGATTCTCAGGACTGCAATAATCATAAAGACTGAGGAAATGTTGGGCCTTTACTGTCTCACAGAAGCTGGAAACCAGCCAGAACTTAACAAACTTTATCCCCTTGCATTAACTGGAGAATATTAGAGCCTGTAAGCCTCTCAGAACATAAAGTAAAACAAACATACTTGAATCTCCATGGAAAAGCATTGCAAAGATGACTAAAATCCACTTAGTAATTAATTAAATCTGCATATCAGTATTAGCAACCATTAGCATAATGTGTTAATGCTGAATATACAAAGTTATATCCGCCTTCCAGATCGATCTGAGGGATAAATCAGAGTGGAATAATCAAAACAGGCCTTAAAGCCTTCAAATCCTAATTCAAATATATATGCTAATTAATCTGGATTAATGTATAATTTATGTAAATTATGAATGTGCTTTGAGCACTCTTGTTATTGTTGATTTGCTAAAAGTGGGCAGCAGAAGCACCAACAATGCCAAAATGGTAAAGTTTTTATCATATTTATTTTCCTCAGAGCGCCTTTAATTCTCTCTGTACCTTTTTCTCGCTTTCGATGTGATTTTATCTTCCTCACAACCAAGCACTCTGAGCCCACTGGCAGATTCCTTCAGCATTTCAATCGAGCGATAAAAATAACCATCTTTTCTTTTATTCACACTGGCTTTGCTATAATGCTGCCACTCTTGGCGGGCAGACCAGAGGTCAATCCATTATTTCACCGGTGCTGCTACAAGCCAAAAGCAGAGACATGCATCACCTCTGTCACTGTGCTGTGCAATCTTCGAACAGAATTTGTGTTTCCATATTGTTTTTTTCTTCATTTTAGGCAGAATATAATCATCACTATTTATGCCCACTCAAATACATTTAGTTGAGTTTTTTAGGTGTCATTTGACAGGGCTATGAAACAATATTGGCCCTCTTACGAATTTGTTCTGTTTATTCCTAAATGTTTAAGATCATGAAACAAATTTTAATATCAGACAAAAATAATGTGAGTAAACAAGCAGTTTTCAAATGATGATTTAATTGATTAAACCAACCTGGATCTGTAAAAAACAACTTCATATGAATTAAACACGTAATAAACATCTAACAGTGGGATGGTTTTGGTTTTGAAAGGATTTTGAATAGCCTAGTCAAAGTCCAAACTTATTTCTCATTAAAATGTTGTGGCATGACCTTAAATGGGTGTTTCTTTTGTTGAAGGCCTTCCAATGTGTCTGAAATAATTCTGCCAAACTTTGTCCAAAGTGATGCAAAGGACTCATTTATCGAAGTAACACTTGATGGCTGCTATTATAAGCTTTTAGACCACAATTATATTTTCATTTAGGGTCAGGATAGTTTAGATTACGTTGGCCGTTTAGATGACGTTCTGCTTTAACATCATCTGGATCAACTAATCAGGTCATTAGCAGGACTCTAGAGAACCTGACTGTATAATGAGCAGGCAATTCAGCTGTTTGATTCAGGTGTGTTGCACCAGGAACACATCTGAAAGTCGCAGGACACCAGGCCTTCAGGTCAGGGGTTGAACACCCCTGACCTACGGGATCTTTTATATCTTTGTCATACACAGAAACACATGCTAGCTTTGTGAGCGTGGTGCACTCAGCCGCCATCGTTACATCTGGGACGTCATGAAGGAAATTTATTTTTCAGTTCATCTGTGCTGCATCCGGCTGTGTCCCACTGTGACGCACTCTTCGCCGCCATTGTGCTTTGTCAGCATCAGCTACAGCGATGGCAGTTCACTGCCTGTTCTGTCTATGAACAGATAAAACCAGTAGGCAGAAGCTCAGGACAGGAAGGACTTAGAATGAAAGAAAGGCTTTCTTTTTCTTTGCGTTGCACCACTCAATTTAGAAATGCCATTCATGAGATGAGAACCCATAAACTTTTATCAATCAATAAAAACCCCACTGATGCTCCATTTAAAACATGAAACATGTCCAGGGAACAGAGGGAATTTGGTCACTCTAGTTTAAATCCCTTTTTTTCCCCCAGTCAGTCATCATTTAAAAAACGTACTCTAGATTTCTTACTCTTGTTTAGAAATTAGATTAATTAAGACAAAGAAATAAACGTGGAAGAAAGCTGTAAGTGCTCTTTAACAGCACAGTACATTGTTGATGGAGGTCTTAATTTAATAAGTCTTTGTTTTATTATGACACCAACAAAACTCAGTATTTATGAACTCTAACGTTGCAAATCAGCTGATCCATGCTCATTTCAGTAAGATGGATGCTACTAATGTTTTGGCATGCATTACTTTATTGCGGCATGACACCACTCCCCGTGCTTTAATTTCCATATGGCTGCGGCACTTTATTCTCCATTGGCAATAATGTGATTCTTCCTCGGAAAAAGATGAAAGATCAATATCCTCTCAAGGCTGCGAGCTGGGGAAGGGGAACAAGAAAAATAAGACCATCCACTTCATTCCAATTGATATATGTCAGCGTAAAATGGTGTGGATGATAATGAAATTGTTGAAAATGTACAATTTATGTGTCGTTGAGTTAGATTCTCCGTGGTTTATCCCGTATTCCCCACAGGCCATTGTCAAACCAAAACCATTAGCGTGTTCAGGGGGTAACATTAACCTTTCCATGCGGGCTTACCAATATCTCATCACATCTATAGTCTCGTTGTCCCGTGCTTTTAAATACTACTTCTTTATGAGACATGCCTTCTGGAAGGCCTTTAAAACATATATATGCATTGGATAAATGGCCATTGATAAAGTCAATCATGTGCTGCATTTTCTGACAGTTTCTCTGAGTTATAGCCATTTGTCTGCCTTTTGCCTTCCTGTCTCCGGGGGCCTGGAGGGGTCTGGGTGCTCTCCGCTCAAAGACATGAGGCTTTTTTCTACAGCCATCAGCGAGGCATCATTGTCTCTAAGAGCATGTCACTTTTCATGTTTGGGTCAAAAGCTTAGAGGACAAGATAGGCACTCACTGAAACAATCAGGGTAAAAGTATTGATCTATGTGGCTCCTGCCAGTCAGTCATTAATACTGGCTGGATAGGATAAAGAAAAAAAAAATTAAACATAGAGTAATGTCCTAAAATGCTTTCTTAAAGGGACAGTTCAGATATTTTCAAAAGAGGGCCTGTGAAATTATTAGAAATAATTTTCTCGGTAGTGGGAGAAAGATGTCACAACACAAGGAGTTTAAGGCTAACAGTTAGGTCACTTTGGAAAATAGTCTGTCTATGCAAGAGATGCTTCATATCCACTAATACATTGCACATTTTCAGCTTGATTTGTGTTGAATTGATAAAACAAGCTGAAAAAAAGAGTTGTTCTCACTGAAGCATTCCACTTTTCTGAGATTTCACAAAATAATGACAATCGGACACCTATTCACTGCAGGTAAAGGAATAATTTCTTAGAATATCAGCAAGATTTTCTGGAGTTGCAGATCAAAACAAATCACTTTTACTTGAAAGACCAAAAAAAAATAAAAATTCAACAAGACTATGTGCAGATTTAAAATAAAAACAGCTCCAGAATTGTACATTATAATTTATGTTCCTCAATAAAATCTACTGTCACCAAAAGTCATAAAGACTCTTAATTTTGAAATAGGTTTTAGTATTTGTTGTCATCAAATGCTCAGCAAACATTTTTTGATGAATGTGAAGGTAGAATAAAAAGATTTAGTTTGCTACTGTAGAATCTGATATCCCACCATTTTAAAACATATTTGGGTATGTTTACCTTTACGTCTGAAATTCTTAAAACTGTAAGCCCCATTAGCACATAAAAATCTACTTATGAGGAGACAATGTATTCAGTAGTGGAATCACCAGTCAAGCAGGGACAGCTGAAGACTTCCTGAACGTAACTTCCCCACCATTACTTCGCAAAAACTTTGTTCAGAAAAACATCTCTTTGAATCGTCTCTTGACATTCCTGTATTTTCCTTTAAATTGGTCTGAATGTTTTCACATTTTGCAGTTCAGCATTAGATTAATTAAGGGTTGGTGAAAATGTACATATTAGTGCTGATAGCAGAATTTTGAGAATGTTTTCCGTTTTCTCTCCACTTCTATGTGTGTGTGTGAGTGACTTTCCTGTGTCCGTGGCCTGCCTCCCTGTGGGTTTGTGGGAGCGTATGTCAGGAGGTTGATTGTTGTGGAGGTGGCGATCGCGGCTGCAGGGCTCCTAATGAAGGTGTGCGTAATAAAATCAGTGCACTTGGGTCCTCGTCTGTGCCCCTCCTCCCGCAAACTCCATCTGATTGAAAATGGAACAGCTGTGATGATTTAATTTACATGTTAATAACCAACAGGCCTCCAGAAAATCGTCCAATAAACGTCTTTTTATTACTGCCTGTATCTCCTACGACACAAGGGAATGAGTAGGAGAGGGAAGCAGGGAGAGCGGGGGATGTGTGCGAGGAGAAAAGGCGACTGTAATTAATTGTTTAAGTGATTTTATTAAAACAAAAAAGATCTGGTGATAGTGTGTAGAATGAGGATAGACCACTGGGCAGTAAATAGCATCAGTGGGTGACGATGTTGGGGGATGATGATGATGATGATGATGATGATGATGATGATGAGAATGATGATGTTACCGTGTGGGAGTGTGTGTGCTGTAATGGTAGAGTGATGTTGCAAACTATGTCTTTTACACACGTCTAAATGTGGATTATTTCATTCTGGAAATGTTGAGGATCTCTTTTTCCTGTAGCATGAGGTATTTAAAATTTATTCAATTAATAATGCTGTTAAGAGAGTTTGCTAATAGCTTAGACATAACTCTCTTGATATCTCCATTAAAGGCCAAAGAGACCTTCTACCATCGTAAAACAACTCTACTCTCAAAAAGTCATAACTTTATGCGAATGCTATTTTATGAACATTGAAACAATTGCCTTGTTTGCATTCGTTATTTACAAAAATTAATTGCCAACACTAGAAATGGAGGTAAAAGATGCTCCACCACCAGTAGTCTTCATATTTGTGAAACATGCTAAGAGCAGAGCAAGTAAAGTGTTTCTGTTTAGAGAAACTGTCTTAAACAGTCTAAAATGTAAAAATGAAATATAGCAGTTAAAGTAAATTTGTAATTTTTTTTTTCTTTTTCTGTTTTTTCCTGCGCTTTTCTTTTACTTGGTAGTTGCCGTGAGTCGAATCACTTTACATATTCTATTCAACGGCAGTATAATCATTAGTTTGCTGCCTTTAACATCAGTTTACTTGTATAGATAGTTATTTGTTTTTCTTCAAATAACCAGGCAATGCAAATGTGCTGATGACTTAAAGGATCATAAAACAAGCATTTGTTTATTTTCCAATATGATGTATTGATTTGGGGTCCAAATTAGATAATCCCTGATGGAGCTTCACTTCTGATGCCATTTGTTGGTCAACTGTCTATGATTTTTATGGCCACTTTCAACAATCACAGCCTATTTTCTTGTCCATGCCTTGGACAACTGTAATAGAGTTCATACAGATATATTTGTTGAACAAATCTTATTTTCTGTTTAGAATACAAGTCTAATTTTCACAGAAGTCCCTCTCGGTTCATCAGTAACATGCTTTGAACATGTTCAAAGCATGTTACTGATGAATGAGTTAATGTAATGCTGTCTATTACATGAGTTATTCTCCTGCACTGTAACGTTACCAAGTTTACACCGAATTGACCTTATCGGACTGAGAGTGTTTATCAGCTGATGCCTGTTCTCAGATGACTAAGATCTGTATCAAGGACAAACGCATCCTGATCAGGACATCCCTAGTTTCTGTAAGTGTTATTCTTTTATGAGAGTAGAAATCTGTTTATCCTTCAACCCCTCTGACTAGCAGCTAGTGTTAGCCTTGAGCAGGATGGGCATCTCTGGTGTTTATCACGGATTTTAGGACAAGACAAAATCAAAATCGTGAATCACATCCAGCCCCATAGTATCGTGATCCACTTCGCTGTCTTCAGAGTGGATCCCATGCTGCTTTTTGTGGATTATAAGTGCTTGTTGGAAATAAATTCTTCAGCACTGTGAGTACTGATTCAAAGTCTTCAGTGCAGCTTTACTGGGGGCTAAATAATTCTCTGTCATTAACTTTTATTGGCCTCCTGGGCACAGCTATTACATCAAGGCTAAGGCGCTGATAAAAATTCAAGATTTGTTGAAGTTTTGCTTCTTGTTTGCAGGTTTTCCTCCATGATTTAAACCACCACACGCCCCCTCCCACTCCTCATTCCACCTTTCTGCTTGCAGCCACCCGGGGAACCCAGAATTCCTTCCCATCCGTGGAGAACAGAGGACGAGAAATAGGGGTTGAACCAGGGCTCCCCGTGCTCATCTTTCCCACCCCCTTTTCATTCTCCTTACCCCTCCTTCTCATCGTGTCCTCAGAGAGGTGGCCCTGCCACAGTGGCCATTCATGTCATTGTCAGTGAAGCCACATGGTCGCGTCGCCATGCTTCTCCTGGGACACGAGGAGTTGTGGGGGTGGGGGGTGCACAAAGACAGGGCTCTCACTGGGTGGGAACAGTAATTAAAGAATAGAGGAGAAATAGAAGCAAAAAATATAAAGAGAAAGAACAAAAGACAAATGAACAAAAGGAATTGCAGATTAGGCTGGAAGGGAGGGAGGGGGGGTAGCAGCTTAAGGTCCATGCAAATCATCAGGGAATATTGCCTCGCAGTGTACAGCTCTGCACAACAGCTCAGTGGATCTATTAATGATCCAAATACCTCCAAGGCATTCTACAACCACTCACTTAGAGTGCTGCGGTGGTGGGTGGGGGGTAGGACAAGGGCTTGCATTGCTGCACGTTGTTGTAGGGAAACTTGGAATTTCATCCCACTGTCATGAGCATCTTTGTTACCTCTTTGATCACCGGGTGTTCATTTTATTGACTTGGCTCACTGCTGGTGTGCGACATTAGAGAACACGGGCTGGCTGGGGTTGGCCCTACCCTCTGAGATTTGACACAGTCAGAGCTGTAATGCATTTGGAGCCCTGAGGCCTTGTCATCCCAAGATGGAAAGCCAACCCACAAACAACACCTAAAGCTGTTTACCTTGCCATTCTTAAAGCAAAGAAATCTGACTGTGACACTGCAGAAAGGCTGTGAAAGAGCCGGATTTATGCTAATAGAATATTGTTTAGAGGGCATTAAAAAAAATAAAAAATAAACATCCCCCCACTATGCTGCCTTCGCAGCTGAGACTGCCACGGGAGGGGGCATACAAGCAGAAATGCGGGGGGGGGGGAAGAAAAACCACAAAGATAGCAAAGGAGGAGACGGTTGGTAAACAGAGAAATAATGTCTACGTGTCGCACATTCCAATACGGATCGCCAAAAAGTTCTGGGGTGGTTCCCAGGAAGCGCCAACTTTGGAGAGGTAAAAGGTCACTGTATGTGGACAATGACGCCAGCTCAGCATCTATTGACGGGGAGGGGCCAGGGGCATGGTGGGGAGGGCACCAAGTGGCTCTCACTGCCAGTCATGGCAGTGTAGTATTTGCATGGGCTGCCAATCACCACAGAAAGGAATGCACTTGGGTCAGGAGGGGTCAGGCAGGCGGAGCTGAAGACAGAGGGAACACAACAAGCCCTGACGCATCAGGGATGATGGGGTAGAGTCTGTGCACGCATCTGTGCGAGAGTCTGTTGCTGCTGCAGAGAACAAATCCAAACCGCCGGGCAAATAATGGGTCTCTTAACTCTTATTATGTTACTGAATTTCAAACTAAAGCATTCGTCTTTTACCACATAATTTGCGTGCTATAGTTTGTGCTTTGTTTCAGTGTGGTTGTTTAAAATGACTGCCCATATAACACTGTAACATCCTGAAATAAAACTCTTTAGCCATAAAGCTTTCTTTACTTCCATTTTAAAGTTTGTGACAACTCCAGCGGGGCCCGTAGCTCTCCCTAACCAGCCTCACCTCGTCACTGTGACCGTGAGCGGTTCTGTGAAATGGAAGGAGGAAGAAAGCAAATTGTTTGTGCCGTGGGCCTTGACAGGAGGCTATAGAAGCCCAGTATTAGCAAAGGATAAAAGTAATGGGATTTGTAGTGGGGAGGCAGTGTGTGTCGCAGAGGTGCTGTTGATGGGTGATAGGGGTGAGTCGCCGCCTTTAAAACCTGATAAGTATCTGTGTGGGAGAGGGGGACAGAGAGCAGGGCAGCCGGCAACAAAAACAGATAAATACCTGCTCCTCCAACTACACGCTGTATCTTTATCACTTGTTACCCATGTATTTGGATTCTGTCCCCCCACCAAGATTGGAATACCAATATGTTAGATCGGTTTTATCTGCAGACCTTAAATGTGCAAATATAGTGCAGTATTTGCTCCCTTTAACTTTTTTCCCCCCATGTTACAACCACAAACTTCAATGGATTTTATTTGGATTTTAAGTAATAAATCAAAATAAAGTAGTAGCATTGTTGAAAAGTTGAACAAAAATGACCCATGGTTATTTTAAAAAGCCCTGTCAACATTCAACATTGAAATTTGGGTGACCATGGCTAAGTAGGTAAGAGGTTGTCTTGCTTCAGTAAGTTGTTGGTTTAATCCCACCTTCATCTTTTCACAGGTCGTTGGTCTCCTGGACGAAGCATTTGACCTACAGGTGTTCAAATGTGATTGGGTGAATGTAGCCAGAATCACTAGAACAGTTCTCTATAAATTCAAATCAATTACCATACTGCGCTCCAAAAAGCAAATAAGTTAAAATATATTTTTTCTAAAAATAAAAAAAAAAACTTTCCTGCAGATATGTTTTACAGATTATTTTGTCACATTAGTTGATCACTATGCCCTGAAAGTTAATTAGATGCCCTGAAAATTGTAACATCCACTCATTCAGAGAGAATATTTTATTTTAAGCAACAGCCAACATCCTGACTAGTTTATTTAAAGGTGCTGATTTCATTTAAATAGTAAAATTAGACTGGAATACAAATTGCCACACGATTTATTTGATGGTTATAAAATTGAAAAAATGATCAAACAATTGCTTTCTGTAACTACAGCTGGAATGAATAAGCCTGATGTTAAAACTAGTCAATTGTCAGAGTTAAATGATGCCATGTCCAACCTAATGTGCCTGGCATACTAGACTATAAGTCTGTTTCAGATATTTATGCTAAAAAAATTACAATTTATTTAATGTTATGTTTTAAAATGACAAAAGCACCAGCTGCAAGTTTACAGACACAAGTGTCTTGTTTTACTGTGCGAAGATAAATACGCATTTGATTTAAGAATTTTAAAAATATATATTTATTTTGCAAACTAATAGTTTTGGGAGCACAGCAACAGTAGAAACAAATTTCTGAAGAGGGGTTAACCAAATTATATAATAGTGTCCTATTAGACCTCAAAACAAACACAAACTTAAAAAATACTTCTCCATTGTATTGACACTTAAAAAAAAAAGAAAAAAAAAGAAAAGATTTTTCCATTTAATCAACTCTTTCAAGGATATCTTTGAGCAATTAACTGCTATTTTCTATGACCTGCATGCAAAATTTTCTCCTACACTGCAACATTTTCAGCCAGGTAAGACAATATATCAAAACTTGGACAACACAAAGCTAACAGAATATCCTGGAGAAGAGGAAGTTGAGGTTTTCTGGAGCCAGGCAGTTAGAGTGGGCGTTAAAGCGCTGCAGCAAGTTCCCCATCCAGCTCGGTGTAAACTGGTCACCACAGCAGCTTCTGAAATGTGACTGCACAGAAAGTGAGGAGAACTGCAAGTAAGTGAAGACATGGCAGTATGCGGCTGTAAATCGATGCATGTGCAAAGGAATAAAAAAGTGATGAAGCTTAAGATAAATAAATGTTTGTTGCCTTATAATATCAAATGAACCTGCCTTCACGTTTAATAAAAGATCCTAATGTGTTATTTTTATTTGTTCCAGGAGCAATCAGAGAGCTGCTCTGCCTTTCTGCTGTTCTAACCACAAACTTAAAACATTGGCTCTCTTCGCTGCAAAATATCATACTTGTTAAATTAAAGCTACAAAAACGCCCTGAACCAATACTTAGAAAAATATACAGACATGTTATTCTTTGCATTTGAAAATACACATACTATCAGCGAATGTTTAAAAAGAGAGATGAGGGAAAAGGGAAGGGGCGGGGGGATAAGCAGCAGACTCTCTTATTGACTCAGCGGGCACTATGCCGCGCAATTAGTCCAAACTACAAGGAGAGAAAAACGGGGAGAGGGAGGGAGATAACTCCCCCCCCCCCAAAAAAAACTGTCTGTGGAAAATTTGGAGAACTTCCTAAAATACACAAACTTTCCCAACGAATACATTTCTTTGGTATGCCGTAATCTCATATGGCTGGCCTTTTCTGAGCCCCTCCGTGAGACTTCTTTCTCCTCTCCTCGCAGCTTTCCAAGCTCCCCAGCCCCCAGGCCTCACCAGTCTACTTCACAGTCTGGCCTAGTCTCAGGCCCCATAGTCCCAGCCTTCACAAAATCCCCTTCCAAAACCCACTGTCCACACATGGAAATCATTAGGAAATTCTCTTAAAGAGCAACATTATACCACCAATTGCAGCCTTGCATGAAATTTTGATCACTTAAACCCATCTTAAAGAGGCAGCAGCCACTTTCTGCTGCAAGACGTCCTTTTCTCTCTCTCCATGAATGGTAATGCACTTACTTCTCAATAGTAACCCCCACTCTCTCATTGTACTAGCCCAACAAAGCCAAATGAGGCTTGTAGCCACTTAGAAGAGGCAGCACCAATGAGGGGCCCTCTTTAAATAAACCTTGTAGAGAGAAAAAAAAAAGCATTGTGATTATGCATTGGTTAGTTTAAGACCATTTTCTGCTGCATTTGCTTCCCTTGTGGTGAAATACAAACAAAAACAAATGCTGGTAAAAGGGAGATTCCTTCCTTTTCCCCACAAATCTCCAAATCTCTCCAGAAAATTAGCCATTACTTGAGGCGTGCTGCAGACATGAATAATAGAACCGCTGATATACAGAGCTAAACTGCACCTAGAGAGGAGACCTAGGAGGAAAAAAAAGCAAGATACAAAAACCCCATGGGGTTCACTCGTAAACAATGATTAAGGCACCTCAAATAACGGCATGCCCACTCTTTGCCACTCACCTCACACTACCGCCTAATTAGTTGGGGCTTTGCTTTTACTGCTGGCTTTAGTGTCGTAAAATTAACACGTTTCGCAAAGGAGCAGGAATGGGCTCAAACTGTGGTGTGGGTTTAACAAGCTTCTCATGGGTGAGGCTGCTTGTCTAGCACAAAGGAGAATGAACGGTCCCAACAGGCCAACAACTGCAATGTGTGGAAAGGAAAGGAAAGGAAAGGAAAGGAAAGGAAAGGAAAGGAAAGAAAAGGAAAGGAACGGAAAGGAAAGGATTAGTACGCCACGCAGAGCCGTTTATCCAGATGAATACATGAAGTAGCAATAAAACTCTGGAGGGCCCCACATGGCCTTCAGACAGACCTGATGCCAGCGGAACAGCTTACCCTGCCTTGTGCCCAGCAGATCAATAGGATTTAGGCAAAAGTGGATTTTGCTGAAATCTTCCTCTTCCATTCATTTTGTGTCTAAAAAGACTTTTCTCAAACTGGCAGAATGGGGACTGAGCTTAGATGGGAACTGCCATATTTTCCAAACTATAAGTTACAGTTTTCTTCCATAGTTTGACTGGTCCTGCAATTTGCAGTCAGGTGTGACTTATGTTCTGTTTTCTTGAGGCATTTTGACAGATGATTTAAATATTAATTTATACTGACAAACACGAGCCAAGGATTAAAGGTGCTGTATGTAACTTTTATGTAACTTTTAACTCCATGGATATTCCTGTCAGCTCTCCATGTTCCAGATGAAAATAAAAGCATCCTCATGGCATGATGCTGCTACCCCCATGTGACACTATGTTCAGTTTTTCTCTTCTCTGACTGGAGCATCCATTGTTGGTGTTCAGTATGTGTTTAATAATAATGCTCTTCTGATTAAACCCCCACTTCAGTGATCTATGTTCAATCATCTCTATTAATAACCATTTCCAAGCCTCCAAATTGCTGCTTTGGAATATTCGCAGGATTTTTGCAGACATAGGCAGGACTGTATTTTCCCATCGTTCACCATAATATTGGAATAATTTACAAAATACTCTCAACTAGAAATGCTCGCTTATAATTGTATGTTATATAGTTATTTTATATAGCTTGGATTTGTGTTGCTCTTACATTAGCAAGCAGTATTTATTAAATGTTAATTTATATTATTATTAAATTACACACACATGGTCTGTGTTTAGGGGTAACACTTTATTTGACGGGTTGTGAATAAGACTGTCATGACTGTCATGTCATAAGCATGACATAACACCTGTCATGAACATGAGTAAGTCTTCATGAATATTTATGACTGTTGTCATAAAGTGTCATTCGGTAAATCATGACACTTTTAATACAAAGTTGACATTATTCAAAATGTCTTTATTTTGACAACTTGACATTAACCAAGAAATCATGATCTGACATACATTTGTTATAAAAGTATTACTGATTAAACTTGAGCTTTAATAACATAAAACGACATAATTTTTAAAAATTACAAATATAAGACTGATGGGATGTTGAAAAATACCCACCACACTTTTCAGATCATTGTAGAAAATACTAATTGTATAATTTTTTTCCATTCCAAATTATGCAGCAGCTTGTATTGGTCTATCACATATCATTCTTAAAATACAATGAAGTCTGTGGGAGTAGCATAACAAAATATAAAGATGTTCAATAGGTGGGAATGCTTCATACTCTCCAAATGCTACCTTTGCAAGCCACTGTAGACTAAACTGGTGTTGGAAGACTTAATCTGGCATGACTGAAATAATAGCAGGGATCTGATTCACAGTGAAACATTCACCATACAATAGACATTTGAATATAATCATTTTAAAGTCTGAAGCAATTAATGCATTCTTGGATGTGGGTTCTAGGAACAAGAATTTTAAATCCTGATCACCACACCGACGATGCCAAGGAAATGCATAGAATGTAGGAAAACACCTCTTACATATATGCATGTTACAGATTTTTAAAACATGCAGTAAAGTTTGCATTCAAAAAGAGATAGAATAACATTCATAATCAGCATATCTAAATTAGAGCAGAGTCAGATCAATGCTTATCCTTCTTTAACCTGTTTGGAAAATTCTTCCAAATGGCTCTCTTTTTTTATATATCAAATAGTCAAACATTACTTGGCCTATTCTATTTCCCAAATATTTTTTTTTCCTTGTCTGGCTGCATATTAAGAGGCAGAACGTCGTTTGGAATGCTGGTTTCTATTTTTGAAATGTTCTGAAACGATGTTTGCATACATTTGCATAGCCAAGTGCAAATTGAGCCATGAATATGCAAATGCGGAGCTGATGTCTGTGGCAGCCTCCGCTCTGCCAGGTTTATAGAAGAATTCGTTTACACACACACACACACACACACACACACACACACACACACACACACACACACACACACACACACACACACACACACACGCCAGCGCACACGCCCACGCACGCACACTGACACATGCAGATTTTTCTCTCACCCCTTGCGTCTCTGCATGCTCAGGGAGGACTGCTTGTTTAAAACATGATCCTAAAAATCATTAATTTGTTTGTATCGCCTTATTAAGTTGGTATTTTCTGGTTGCTGTTTTTCTGTCAGCTAGCCGGCATGTATTCTTTTCCATTGCCTCATTAGGGGGGGAGATGGACTGCATACTCTCATGAAGGTCCTCTAGCTGACACTGAGACCAGACGCCAGCTCATGCTCAGCGCACCCGACCCCTCAAAATAAAGTCTGACTTAATTTGTTTACTGTATCCGTGGGCATTCGCACTGCCACCCTCTTAGCCTCTCTCTCGCTTTTCCCCACTGCCCTCCCTACTGTCGGCCTTCTTTCAACCTCCTTACCATGAGAAAGTATTTGACAAGGTCTTGAATAGAGTTGTTGTGAGAACAAATGCTTTACAATGCACTATAGCTGTGACGGTTGCTACAAAAGCATATGATTTAAAAAAAAAATAAAGAAATAAGAAAAAAGGAAAAAGGAGTAATTCTGAGACAACTTAAGGTCATGTTGGCCCAGAAGGTCTACTTCAGATCTGGCCACTCTACATTATTTACTGTCAAGAATCATTTTCGTCTCTAATGCCTGGTTCACACAGTAAGATAACTGATGATTTTTTACCCAACCTTCCCCTTTCAACAAACTTAAGGACTCTCCAATTGTTGGGATTTCAAGAGACCCTTGCTGTGTGTGGTGTGTTAGTGATCTAGTCTCCTCAGAAGGACATCGGGACAAATCGGGGATATTCAACATGTTGGATTGTGTTGCAGTTTATAGTTTGTGCACTGAGGTCAAACGACCACTCAGCCTGTTAAATGTGACGTATTTGATGTCAACGAAAAAACCGAAGTGGTGGAAATATGGAGCAAAATTCAAAACAATTGCTTCTTCCTCGTCAGCCATGTTTGTTTATTCTGAACTCATGCTTGGTCTCGAGAGGTTTTGCAAGATTTCCCCTTCTGACATTTTTGTAAGGTGTTTTTTTTAATATTATGCAACTGCTTTCAAAACAACGGCGATACAAAGTGAAATTTATTTATGTTCCACACTTAGATTTTTAGGTTTTCTGAAAATATGATAATATTGGGCGCTCAATCTCACCTGCTAAGCTTCTGATTGAAAAGAAAAATTCAAATGTCTACAGAAAATCTCTAAGTAAGCCTAATAAATCATTTCTCCACCACTTAGGTGGATTTTCAATGGTTTTTTGATTAGAGGTGGTCCAACATTTATAATCCTCCAAGCAGACCTTAATGGCTTAAGTTGCAGTTGTTAGCTGATTGGAACTGTGTCTGTGCCCAGTTATTGGATAAGGGGCAAAAACAACAGTTTAATTAGTGAATAAGGGGGATAGGAAAACAAACCTCGCATTTAAGTTTTCAATTAACCCAATTAAGGCCAAATGGATGAGCAGTCACAGATACAATGGGAGCCGTGTTGCTGGCAAAGACTCGCCTTCACTGGTGCACTTAAGCGAGTGTGTAACATCTCAGAGGTTTTTCTTACTGTTCTGTGCCTCAATTTCAGATCTCAGTGGGGATCCTAAACAAAGCTGACAAAATCTGCACATGCACTCCAGAGAAATTATGCTAAGGAGGGTGAAACAAAAAAAAAAAAAAAAAAGAAGAACCTTATCGTGACGCTCCATTCCCTTGAGCGGCAGATTAAAAACTCATTCATTTGTTAAATATTTGACACATCTTTGCTTGAGCTTTGAGATTAGGGATTTGCAAAGTTCTTCATATCAACTTGTGTGGGAGAAATGCCCCCCTCAGATGCTGGCAAAGGCAAACTGGCACATTTTCAGGGGGACAGACAAATTCATCTATGCGGATAAGTACATAAATTCCCCTCTAATGTGCGCCAAGCTCGCTCTTTAAAGACTGCTCTGTGCTTATATTTGCTATTCTTCAATGGGAGTGCAGAAGCTTACAACAGTGCAGACCCAAACAAAAAAAAATTGTAATCTTATTATTCATACAAAGCTGGTTTATTTATCATTGTCCAAGTGCAGAGCTTGCAAGCTACTCGGGCCATGTTGTCAAATTTGTGCAAACCAAAAGATGTTATCCCACAAGAGGTTTAGTATTAAACTCTTTGAAATCTAAAAGCTTCAGATTTAAATATTTAAAGCAGATCAGTTGGTTGTTCTTTAGCTTAGCTTGTAAAGTAGACACAACACAACTCAACAAAGAAGAAGGGATGAGAGAAAACATGGGAGAAGTAATGCAGCAGGGCGCAAAGCCATTACGCCTACACCGAAAATAATTCACAGGGGACAAAGCAGCTTTACAGCTTCATTCCTGGATAAGAATGAAAGGAGAGGGGAAGAGGGGGGGAAACTTGGATTTTGTCATTGGGGGAATCAAAAAAAAAAAAAAAAAAAAAAAAAAAAAAGATCAGGGGGGGGGTGGCAAAATTATATGAAAAAAAACTTTACCACCGGCACAGTTTGAACGCTGTGGTCCCAATT
>CAEFZX010000817.1:0-33585 GCA_903066825.1 Alfaro cultratus | reverse complement strand
CTTTTGAGATAATTTGTGTTTAGGGTCAAACGGCAAACATATATCCCTTTCAATATGTAACCATTCCTGCCCATTCTCACCTTCCCAATGTTTAACTCATTTTGCCATTTCAAATGACAAACAATAAAGCTTAAGATCTGGAAGTTCTAGGCCACCCTTTTCCTTAGGAGCATATCATTTTTCTAATTTTATTCTCGCTCTTTTACCTTCCCACAAAAATTGTTTAGTTAAATTTTCGTACCTTTTAAAAATATCAAGTGGAATTGTAATAGGAAGCATCATAAGCACATAATTAAACTGAGGGGCGGTAATCATTTTTATAGCATTAATCTTACCCCATAATGTTAGTTTTATCTTCCCCCACTTTTCAAAATTTGTTTTAATTTTTGAGAGCACCGGATTAAAATTTAGTGAAGGTAACGCATCCAACTCCCTACTGAGCCTAATCCCAAGATACTTCATACCTTCAGGTACCCATTTGAATTTAAAATCTTTAACCATGTGTGAATTGCATAAAGAGGACAATGGCATGGCTTCAGATTTAGCCCAATTTATTGAGTACCCTGAAACCGTCGAATACGTCTGTATAGTGTCCATTAAGTGCGGCAAAGATGTAAGCGGATGTGTTATAAGTGATAAAATATCGTCTGCATATAAAAGCAGTTTGTGTTCTTGTTGTCCCCATAATATTCCTTTGATATCCTTATTTATCCTAATGCTCACTGCTAAAGTTTCAATAAACATGATGAATAATAATGGACTGAGAGAGCAACCCTGACGGGTCCCACGTGATAAGTTAAAAAAGGATGAAATAGTGCCATTGGTTATGACAGCAGCCTTTGGTTCTTTATACAATATTTTGACCCATTTAATAAAAGATGGTCCAAATCCAAAATTTGAGAGAGCCGAAAACCAGGCCTTTTTAAGGTTCTACTGGAATTGGACCGGGAAATTCCGAGTCGACTGTTGAATTGGATTCCGCTAGTGAGAAACAAGATGGCGACCGTAACCCAGGAGCCCTGTGACCGTCTAGTAGGAGCTGCGCCCTCTGCTGGACACTTTGAGTCACCCAGACCGGTTTGATCTGCCCAGGTTTTCCTGCTAATAAAGCAGAGAAACGGGATTAAACCTTCAGGATCATCAGAGAGGAAAGACATCGGTTTGAAGCTCAAGTTATTCGGTCTTTTACTGGATTGTTTCTGTTGTGATTTATTGTTTTGAATCGCATTTCGATATACATTGTTAGTTTGTGGAATGTAAAATTGTCTGTTGGGTTATAATAGAAACAAGAAATGATTAAAACAGAAAATTAAAAAACATTAACTTCTTAAAAAGACCTCTAGTTAACTAAAATAGATGTAAAAAGATTAGAAACAAACAAACTGTAAATTAGTTAATTTACAGTTCAAGTTGATTAACAGTATCAACTTGAACTTCAATAGAACTATAAACAAATAGTCTCCTTTAATATCCAATATTAGATTTAAAATATTAAATAAAATATTCCGAAAGTAACAAGGAAACTATTTTGAATTGAATTTGTGTCATTGTATGTCAACTGTTTGTAATATTGTTTTTTTAACTTTTCCAACAAATAATAATCCAGTAGTTTAAACTTATTTTCTGGTCTGTGGTCATTAATATATTTAAGCATTTCTCTAGTCCAGTAGCTGAACCGGTTCTGCTCCTATATTCTGTTTTATGAACTGTAAACACATCATGAGTTTTACATCTGCAGCTCGTTTCTCCAGCCAGACTCTCATCAGGAAGTTTCTGCTGGTTTTGAGGAAACTTTCAGCCAGTTTGTCCAACTTTACCTCCATTTCATTTAAAGTTTCAGTTAACGAGCCGCTGCTTGGAAATGAGATTCGTTTTCCAAACACAGAAGTCAGAACCTTTCATTTCACCTGATTTTCCCCACATTTTCAATTTCATGCAAATATATTAAAGTAATGACTGAGCATCATTTAAGCAGAAAAACATTATCTGTCTGCGGCTCCCTGTGTCTCTATGTGACCCGTCGCCATCAACCGGGCCGCCTGCCGGACCCGCATGGACCGAGCCGCAGCAACACCGGGCCGCAGCAGAACCGGGCTGGACGTTTGGACCAGTGGAGGGAGGGACACACAGCAGACATGAAGAAGTGTGTGTGTGTGTGTGTGTGTGTGTGTGTGTGTGTGTGTGTGTGTGTGTGTGTGTGTGTGTGTTTTAACCCTGCCTGCAGTTTGGCTTCCTGAATGTGGCTTCAGCAGCAGAGCGGCTCGGTTCTGATGACACCGGATCAGAACCAGAAACATTACGACAGAGAGCAGAAAGCTCTGAGTCTGGGTCAGAACCATCAGGAGGGAAACATGACCGGGTCAGAGCAAACACACACACACACACACACACACAGAGAGACTAACAGAGATCCTTCGTGTTTCTTAGTCCCCAGTTCTTCATCATCCTCATCCTTTCCCTGCTCAGCAGTAAACTCTCTCTCTCTCTCTCTCTCTTTTTTTCTCTCTCTCTCTCTCTCTCTCTCCTTTTCTCTCTCTCTCTCTCTTTTTCTCTCTCTCTCTCTCTCTCTCTTTTTCTCTCTCTCTCTCTCTCTCTTTTTCTCTCTCTCCACCTTCAGCCTGTCAGCTGCAGCAGAACCAGCAGTTTGGGTCTGAACTGGTTCTGTTTAATCTGAATCAGATTAATTGATTAATGAATGAATCTAATTTAGTAACTGATTGATCATCAATCTGCTGAAAGATCAAAACAGTCAGAGCAGTAGTGAAGCCGATCAGGTTGTCAGCCTGTCAGCCACCAGGCTTCACTTTCCCCGCCAGGCTGAGCGCTGCTTGTTTTTATTTTAAATAGTTTTTGTTGACGCCTGCTTTCGACTGCATGTGTCTCTGCTCTGCTCTGCTCTGCTGTGCACTTTACTGACGGAGCGCAGTCGCTGCTGAAAGACGGTTTATAGTTGGTACATTGAACAGGAAGAAGCTGTGGCGCACCAATCAACAACACTCTTAGCTGTTAGCTGTTAGCCTCGCCACTGTTAGCCTCGCCGCTGTACCCTCGGCCATCTCTCCTTAACTTTCCTTATCAAATGTCAGAGAAAAGTGCGATAAAGTCTGAGCTCCTCTGCCTGCCGGCTGTGGATGGAAACATTCTCACTATGAAAACGCATTAAAGGTGAAGCGGCGGCTCTCAGAGGCGACACTGGAGTCCCGGTGCAGTAACGCCATGAGCCGCATGCTGGGCGTCATGTCTGCTTCCAGTGCATGCAATATTCATGAAGCAGGTTGTACGACACACACGCTGTTAAAGTGAAGCACGAACACAGCTGGCAGCACACACACTTTCCAATATTCACTAAAAACATATTGATTCACTTTAGCAAAAACCTATTTCCATCATTTCCCTTCAGGCTGCAGAAAGACTGGGCTCGGTTCTGGGCCCACTTTGCTTTTCTTTTACATTGTCCCACTTCCTGCCTTTCCGGATATTTACCACCATATTTATGTTGATGACGTCCAACTGTGCTTTTCATTTAAGCCATAGATCGTCCGTTGTCTCCCATCAGTGACTGGTTCTCAGTAACTCACCAGTTTTAAACACCAGTAAGACTTTGAAGCTTCCAGTCACCTACAACCTGATTGATTCTTTCTGCCCAGCAGCCAAATCAAAGGTCAAAAATCTAAAAGTCCCATTTGACCCATCAGGCTTCATCTGCCATATGTCCTGTTCTTCTTCCGTTTAAGAAACATTTCTAAAATATAACATATGGTCTGCAAAACAATTATTCACATTTTCAGCTGTTTTTTCCAGTCTGGACCGGTCATTGGACCGGTTCCACTCAACGCTTCCTGCTGGTCTTTATCTCATGGTCTCTTTGTGCTCCTTTCATTCTGTGTATAATTTAACTTTGATTTTTGTTGCTTTGTGATTTTATGTCTTTATAAATAAACTTTACTCACCCGGCCTCGGTCGGGTTCCGGGAGGTCGGGTCCATTTCCTTGCACTGTGATGGGAATGAAGCTAAAACCAGTTAGCAGGAGGTCCGGACCACCAGTGTGAACAGAGTCCAAACACCAGTCCAGATTCTCATTTACTTCGATTCAGAATGAAGATTAGTGTTAAAGTCTCCATCTTGTAATGATGAAGGACGAAATGACGTCGCCATGGAGACGGTACCGTTGAAGACTCGGCCTTCAATGAAGAAAACATTTGGTCTCTTTTTGGTTTTTACTGAATTTCCAAGAAGAAAACGGATCTGGACTCGAGCTTCACTGGGGTCAAAGTTCAAAATGGAGACGAGAACTTCAGGAACACGGCAAGTGGGCGGAGCTAAGCTACGCCAAGCTAGCTCTGGTACACAGCAGGGCGGTGATTGGTCAGAAGGTTGTGGGCGTGGCTTATCCAGAAACGTCTCAGACGGTAATATTGATTTGTCGTCATGGATAAAATCCTCCGCCATGTTTGGAGGTTGGATTCTTGTTTGTAAAAACTTTTAAAACCCAGGAATCATTTTGCTTTCATTTATGCACAACTTTGATCCATCACATAAAATCATTCAAATACATGAAAGCTTCTGGTTTAAAGTTAGAAAGTACTTTGATGTTGAAGAGGTGGGAATAGTTTCTCAGATCCTCCATTTGCATCATCATAAGAGAAGAAAATATTTTAATATCAGTGTTTCATTTCCTTTTTTCTCTCCTGTTTTCTACTGATTAGCAGCTTCAGAGCTTTCCAGTGAGTTCCTCCAATCTGCCAGATCTCTGCCACGCCGTTCTGACCTCTGACCTGGAAACGGTTCCCGGCTTCAGGCTGACGCTGGTGATCAGCAGTCGGCCATCAGCTTCAGCCCAGAGACTCTAATGGTTCCTGTCTCCATCCGTCATCAAGCAGCTCACATTAAGGAAAACAAACCCAGGCCTCTGATTGGATTAAATCCCAGGCCTCTGATTGGATTAAATCCCAGGCCTCTGATTGGATTAGCAGGCTTCAGTCATTCAATCCCACTATTGATCTGCTGCTGCCTGGAGAAGCTGCAGCATCCAAAGTGGGATTGATTAGGAAGACGGGAGGAACATGACCCGCTTCGGCCCGGGGCTTCAGTCACTACTAAGCCCAGCAAGCAGACAGAACCAGAACCAGTCCGGACCTCATACAGCAATCAGAACCGGACCGATGTTCTGCTGTGTTGCAGGAGGAGCCGTCCCTCCTGGAGCCTCAGTCTGACACCAGGAGGGACGAGTGGTTCTGATCGGGTCAGACCCGAACCTGATCCCACTGCACCATCAGAGCAGAAAATGTTTATGATCAACATTAAAATCTAGATGAGTATTATTCTGGTTAAAGGGCCAGTATCATATTTTCCAGGCACATGGAGCCGTTTTATAGCATAAGGCAGTAATTATGTTACCTGCAGCTGTTATGTTAATTATATGACTTAAAATAAATTAGACTTCCTGATTTAACATCTTCAAATTGGGCCTCTGTCTCTTTAAGAACTCCTGCTCTTCCTGAAGCTCCGCCCCCAGGAAGTCATCCCAACATGGCTCTTCTATTAACCCTTTAAGGTTTCTACCAGCGCTGCTTCTATAAGGAGCTGTTTGCTAATTGCTGCTGGCTAGTCTGAAGGAGCTGAGAGGGGGAGGAGCTGCACTTCGAAGGTGGGGCTAGGTCCACCCAGGCGTTTACAGCTGAATGGTTGTCATGGAGATTAAAGGATTTCTAAAATCAAAGCAACACTGCAGGTTTGACTTAATGAGGGAAAAACATGACAGAAAAATTCAAAATGATTTTACATAAAACTGTAACTTTAACAAATCATTTCAGTAGGTTTTAGTGTAAACTAGAGATGACTAAAACCTGCATTTCTACCTACATTTAAAAACATTTCCAAACCACATTTTAACTTGTCGACTGAAGGCTTGGAGGATTCCTCAGAGGTTCTGTGGTTCCGGTTTGTTTTCAGCTGTGATGTTTAGATCCTCTCATGAAGGCAACTCTTCTTCTTCTCTGCTGACCCCGAAGCTTCGGCGGTCCTCCAGCCTCGCTGCAAACTTCACAAGATTTCCTGGTTTAACTTTCGGCCCAACAGGATCTGCAAACCTGACGGCAGCAGGCAGGTTGTGATGAAGTCCGAGCGTCGAGCTCAGACGTTAACGATCTTTTGATCAGCAGCAGAGCTGACATTTAAACTGATCTGTTTGGAAACTGGAGATTCAGCAGCTTGGAGGACCGACCCGTCCAGCAGGCCCGGTTCTGATGCTGCCAGTGCCGGGCCTTCAGCCCCCTCCAGGAACCGATCTGGACTTTACAAGACTTTAAAAACTCAACGAGAAGGAATCTGACAAAAGAGATGAATTAATGAAACATGAAAAATTTAAATGTTTCTCATGTTGATTAACTCTGACTATCAAAAATGATTTTTTTTATATCAAGCTGAAGCATTTTAGGCATTTTAGCTAAAAGGCTAATATTAGCATGGGAGCTAGTAATATACCCCATGTACCATGCAAACAGGAGAATAATCACTGCATTCAGTAACCAACACTATTGTAGGAGCTAAAGTTAGCAACAATGCTAAGGTTAGCTAAAATGTTAGTAGCATACAGAGTTAACAAGTTGACTAAACCATGTAGCATGCAAAGTTTAGCTTTGATTTCACAATTTGCTGTTTCCCTGCTACCATTAGCATGTGGTTACCATGGAAACCAGTTTACCACTGGTCCTTTAGGCTGTAGTCATGATGACATTTTCATGAGCCTGAGCTTCAGTTTATCGACAGACAATAGAACCGGTTATTATTCAAGGCCAGAAGAGTCTTTATTTCATATTTAATATAATAATCCTTCATCATTCATGCAGGAAGTACATGTTGCTCTTTGGGTTCACAACCTCTGATTGTTCTACATTAGACACATGTTCAGTCCAGACCCTCACAACAAAAACCCAATCAGCACCAAAATCAACAACAATATTCTTAATTTTTATTATTCATGAAAGTTTTGACGTTTTTCCCCCCAGAGCTGCTGGAGCTGCTCACATCGACCCGAAGCTCTAAATGTCACCGGATCGTTGTTCCAACATCACACAGACAATGTCTCATTTATCTCACTGTGCTCTCCTCATTAAGCAGGCCGCTCTGGAGGCCTGATGGCTGCAATTAGTGCACACACACACACACACACACACACACACACACACACACACTCTGCGGCTGGAACCTGTCACAGTAAATTGCTGTCTGATGAGCAGAGTGGGGAAGAGGCTGAGGGTGTCAGCCGTGATCTGATTGGCTGTCAGGATGAGGACTAGCGCTGCAGCTAGCCGCCCTGAGCTAGAGGCCGTTTTAATAAGGCCTCCAAATGTCGCTAAACGTGACTCAATTAGCAAAGTTTAAATCTGAACACGTCACCTTTCACTTCAGTTTCTCCACATTTTACCGGCAGCCAGTGGCAGATCTAGAAAAATATCTATGGGGCGGCAAGGATTTTTCAGGGATGGCATTATAGTCAGAGGTCTATAATTATAGATCTAGAGTTATAGATGTAGTTATATATCTAGAGTCAATTCTTCTAACTGTAAACCAGAACTCAGGCTGACCTCTGACCCTCCAGAGCCGGTTCATGCTGTGGGGAGCTGAGACAGGTGGAGGATCATTATGGCATCTTTAGATCAGAGTGGCCTAGTTAAAGTCCAGACGTGAATCCAGCTGGCAGCTTGTGGCAGAAAGACCAGCAGAGGGCGCAGGAGTCGCTGTAAAAAATGATTTAATCTTCAGAATAATTATTTTATAATTATAGTTTATTTATTTCAGATGGGAGTCCCGTTGCGCCCATCACGAAAGGTTTCCGTTGCCATGGAAACCCCGTCTAACCAGTTTCATGTTTAGCAGCAATCCATGTTCCAGTTGGCCTCTGGTGCAGCAGCAACGCAGCAGAGCAACACAGCGATGTATTGGTGGTGTGTTTCTGAGCTATATTAGCATAGCAGTTAGCCGGCTAACGAACTGCAGGCTAATAGAGAAAGTTTGACTTTGCAGCTGCAGCAGTCAGGACTCCAGCTGCTTCATATTCCTCCTGAATGCAGGTGGAGGTTCCTGCTGCAGGATCCAAAATGAATGAATTAGGCAGAGAGAGAAATGAAGGAATGAATCTCCTGGACTCTGGCTGCTCGTTTCTCTCAGGCTGCAGTGAAATCAGTTTTCAGAAGAGGGAAGGTTTTTTTTGTTCTGGATGGACCCAAACTTTTAATACACTTCATTAATGTGCTTCTTCAGCAGATAGCAGGAGGAAGATAACCTCCGTCACTCAGCTTCACCTCCTGCGTTTGGAGGAACCAAAAGAGACAAGAAAGCAATTACATCTCCTCTCCTCTCTCTCCTCCAAGCTGATGAAAAATGGAGGATCAGGTCTGAGTGGGAGGTTAGCATCACGCTTCCTTTAGCTCATCCGACCGCAGCTTATTCTAAAGCACAGAGCGGCTAACGGCTGTTAGCATCTGGATCAACCCGGATCAGCAGAACTCTCTTGTTCTGCAACAGCTGATTGGTTCATAAAACTATTATTAGTCATGATTAAAATTTATTGTTAATTAATTTTACAGGCTTTATTTCATAGTGAATTGACAGGAAAGCGGGTAAAGAGACAGGGGGCAAAGGTCACCAGGCCAGGACACGGACCTGTGGGCCTCCATGTGGGTCGGGCTTTAACGGTTAAACAAATTATTAACAGTTTGTTTTGTGTAGAATCTGGAATAATTGGCCAAACATGTCAGTGAACAGGGATGTCCAAAGTGTGGCCCGGGGGCCATTTGTGGCCCTCAGGAGGATTTTGTTTGGCCTCTGGTTTTACACTTTCAGACTGGAGTCACATCATCAGCCGAGCGTTTAACGCGCGTCGTTCAGAGGGAAACCGAATGACGCGCATCATCCTCGGATAAACCAGCGAAGGTTCTGATCCACGTCCGACCGGACTCACCGCTCTGCACCAACCAAACACTTCAACGTTTCACAAGAAACGAGCAGCAAAAGAAACCATCAGAGCTCAAATAATCCTGCAGATTAGTGGTCCCAGTAGAGTTCAAACTGGTCTGGACCCGAAGTATAGAATCAGTGTCTCCTGAAGCACTTCCTGTAGAAACAGGAAGTGCTTGAGAACCACATTCCTTCCTCTCCTTTAGCACCTGGCTAAGGTTTTCCCAGCCCCTCCACTAGCAGCCGCTCCGATCCAGGAAAACATCCCAACCACAGAAACAGTCCGTCCTCAGTCTGGATTCTCTTGTTTCACAGAGACTTCAGGCTCCAGCAAACCCAACTGGACCCGTTTGGTGACCCATCGATTCTCACTGACTTTCAACATGAAAATGGCCGTCAACTGTTGGCCACCGCAGCGTCACGCTCGCTGCCGCCATGAACCATCGATGAGGTTCTGAGTCCCTCGGCACCAGGCCTCTGAGCCCGGTGTTCTAGATGTTTTCATTCGTTTGTTGTAAAGGAGAAAACGATGATAAAAACGGATCTGGTGGATCGGAGCCGGAACGCGATCAGCTTCTGCTGCCAACGATTTCCTGTCCAGGAAATCAGAAGTTACCTTTGACCTTTTGGTTCAAAACTTACATTCTGCATGGTGAGGTCAAAGGTTAGGAGATCTGATGTCCTTCAGATGATGACCAGAGGATGTGATGCAGAAATGATTTCCTCCTTAATGTCGTAACTGTTACAATGTCTAATAAATAATAAAATTATCTAATACATACCTAAAATCCACTTCTTGAGCACATATCTTTATTTGATATTTGGTTCATATTTCCAATACACGTCTCTTAGCATGAAGAGTTAGCATAAACAAATCAATCAAATCAAATTTTGCAGTTCTGGTTCAGCTGGTGGTGAATCGGGTCAAACAGAACCTGAACATCAGAGGCGATGCAGAATGACTGCGGTCACTTTCTCCTACATTTCATCAGTTTTCCTTCTAACAAGCAATTAAATATGAATATAGTCTTAGTTTTGTATCACAGATCTTTATGCATGAGAGTTTTTGACCTTTTAATTTATTATCCTGTACACATTTTAACCTGAAAATATTCATTTTTATCCCAATAAACTTAAATAATCTTCAGAAATATGAACGGAAATTCTCCTCCAGGCTTGAATAAACTGGTTCTGAAACCTGCTGAGAATCAATAATTAAAATCACTCCAGCTTCATTTTTTAAGATCAAAGTCAGAAATCATCTTATGATCTCGTTAATGCCAGAGTTCATTAGTTCTGGTGCTTTCAGGGGGGTAATTAGCTATTATGCTAGCTGGTTACCATGGCAGCAGAGACAAAAACTATTCAGAGAAGAAGAAGAAACATTAAGTTTGACAAAACTCCCAGATGGTCCCAGAAAAGCGGCGTCTCCTCAGCGTCAGACAAAGCAGCTGATTTCCCGCCGCTGAGCCTCAGAAAGCTGCATTCAGGCCTGATGACAGATTCAGGGTTAGCTAGTTAGCTAGCTAGCTGATGAGAGTCGCCCACAGAGCTGTCTGAATGTAGCAGGAAGCGCTCAGCTCTGGGGCGCTATGGAAAAGAGATAACGAGTTCAGAGTCATGAAAGATCTGAGAGCAAAAAGAAACAAATATTCCTGTTTGTTGATTTCTCCGTATTAGCCGTGATGAGAGCCAGGAATTACGTCACAATGCTAACACAGCAATGATAACATGTTATCACGCTAACATTAAATAATTACCATGCTTACGCATTACTATGCTAACCAGAGGGCGTCAGTGCGGCTCCATGGTAACCCTCCATGCTATCCTCCATGGTAACCCTCCATGCTATCCCTCCATGCTATCCTCCATGCTAACCCTCCATGCTATCCTCCATGGTAACCCTCCATGCTATCCTCCATGGTAACCCTCCATGCTATCCTCCATGGTAACCCTCCATGCTAACCCTCCATGCTATCCTCCATGGTAACCCTCCATGCTATCCCTCCATGCTAACCCTCCATGCTATCCCTCCATGCTAACCCTCCATGCTAACCCTCCATGCTATCCTCCATGCTAACCCAGGGCCTCCAGGAAACGGCTCCTACAGACACAAACTTGCTTCCCGTCACTCAGCTCTCTGGGCAGCAAATTGGTTTCTATTAATATCCTGTTTTCCTTCCAAGCTAATAGATTTGGTTTTGGCAACATTTTACGGAGCTCCGTCTTCCTGCCGCTATGCAACATTAGCAGAAAAAGCCATTAAGCAATTTCATTTATTGACTAATGATTACATTTTGCAGATGGCCTTGTGAGTGGGAGCAGCAGGCGCTGCCGCCGTTGGACGTTCAACCCTCCAATTTAAACACCAGGAAAGAAACTCGTTGATGAGAAAGCAGCAGGTATGTCTGCTTCAGAACCGGAACCAGAACCAGAACCGGACCTCATTTCAGGGCCAATATATATTGATATTATTTCTCAACAGAAATAAACAGAAACAGCTGGGAACCAGATACTTCATGTTCTCTGGTGTTTCTTTAATATTTCCAGTCTGAATAATTAATTATAGATTTTAATATGTTAAAATTAAAGCAATTAATTCCTTTTTCTTTTACATATTAAAGTTCTGCCTGAAGAAGACTGTTGTTGTGTTCATGTTGTGCTAACAGGAGTTAGCCTAGCAGCGAAACTATGCTAGTCTAAAGTAGCATTTGAATGCTAACATGTAGCAGCTAACGCTAAAGTTAGCGTCCACAGTTCAGATTTCTAAAGAAGCTCCATGACCGATGAGAGAAACTCAGATTGGAGATGAACTTTGTTCCAATCTGATATTTATTCGATAATTTAGCAGAAAAATGGTTTTTATTGATAATGTTACTGATTTTGTTGAGATTAAAACGTGATGAATTAATTAGACATGTTGGTGGCGTCCTGCTGGGGAAATGAAACCCGCTTGGATCCTCCTGAACCCGTTTCCTCCAGACAGAAGCTGTTAGCTCAAAGCTTCAGCCTCTTTTTCTTCTCTTCTTCCTGATTTTTATTCGTTCAGCCTGAAAATACTTGAACTAAATGAAACATGATTTCCAATCATCAACAGATTTATGAGTTTTCTTCATGTGAGCAGATTTCTACCAGCTGAGCCTCCATTGCTGCTCCATCTGCTAATAACTGGACTTATTTTATATTTATCGGATTTTCCTGCTGCTGAAATTAATTTAACCCCAGAGATGGTTTCAGTGAAATGATCTGGTCCAGTCAGACAGGAAGGTGATGAAGTTTGGGGATAATAAAAACTCTGACATGTTTTCTGATTGTTGCAAATGGAGAGAATTTGTTCCTCTGTTACAAAGAAAGTTAGCCGCTCAGTTGAACTTTTCTGTGTTTAAAGTGTTTCAGGAGTTTAATGGGGAGCTTCTGTTGAAACACTCTGAGCAGATAATATCTTACCTGTAGTAGGAAACTCTCCTATTTATTTAGATCATATTAGACATCATGGAGGAAGAAGCTAACAGCTAGCTTTAAGATGGCCGACAGGTGCAAACGAGCTGGAAACACATTAATGATGAAATCTCCAAACATACAAACACACAACAAATACTGCCACCACAGAACAAAGAGGTAAAAAAAGAAGCTAATGCTAATAAAACAGAAGCTAACGCTACATTACTAAGCCAAAGTTAGCGGAAGCGGAAGTCGACTGTCTCTTCTCCTTCCAGCTGACGTCTCGCTAACAGCAAAGCCTTCATGTTTCTGTAAAGTTTGATGAACAGGACAGAAATTCCTCCGTTTCATTTTATGGCAACAGTTGGTTTAAAAGTCATGAGAAACATGCTAACCTCTATGCTAACGCATTAAAATATTGACATTAATATGCTGCAGCAGTTGATGAGGAAGCGGCTCTGACATCCCACCACGCTCTTCATCTCTGCATTCTCAGCACTCCTCCTCTTCCTCCTCTGAGGCCGAGTGATTTAATTTGTTTGGTGAAATCAGGACTGGCAGCTTCAGCCCAGCTTCACTCTAAAGGGAAATTGGACAAGAGCTTTGGAGCCTCACCGTGTTAAACCTGCCTCACCTTGACAGCTGCCTGAGAGAGGAGGAGGAGGATGAAGATCATATTTCTAACATTTAGTTTCTATCAAACTAAATGATAGAAAGGTTCTCCTGTAGCAGTGAGTGTTGCAATGACTCTACAGAGGCCTCTGACTGAAGCCTGTCGCGGTCGCAGAGGGATGCTGGAGTCGGATGAGATCGTTGGAAGAGATGCTTTGAACTTCTTTCTCATTTTCAGGTTTTTATTTTAAAGCAGAGCCTCGTTTTGTCTCCATGAGCCTCTGCTGTTTGTGGTCAATCTAAATTTATCTCCATAAAATATGAAAATCCTGAATTTTCTCCTCAATTTCTGACCATAACTGGAACAGCTTTAAGACCCTTTATTCTGTTAAACTTTCCCTGAACATGAGGAGCTCCACCCTCCGTGTTTCCGCCTCAGTACCCGGACAGGCCTGTTAGCATCAGGCTAATGCGTTCTGACAGCAGTGAGCGGACGGGCGGAGTGAAGGTGGAGGAGGGCGGAGGTCCTGACAGAGACGGCTGAGGATCCATCTGGAAGCAGAACTGCTCCCAGCTTTGGCTTTGATTTCCATAAAATCAGCATCATGGGAGCATAAACCATTAAACTCTTCAGCTAATGTACATAAACTAATGAACAGTCATGTTTTCCTCACCAGGAAAGGCTGCGAGATCCTTGACTGTCTGAGCAGCAGACGCAGCTGGAGACACAGACATCCCATAATGATCAGAGGAAGTGATGCTGGGAGTTTATGCATCCATGTGGGAGACGTTTGTGTTGAGCCTGTCATAAGAAAAAAAAACATGAGTTTATTCATATTTTCATGTTATTCATTCATTCATAAATGTCACAGTCTGCAGTTGTGATCTGTGTTATGTGGTAAAACAATATGTTGTGAGCTCATTATGGAATTTATTAAATTGTGAGGGACTAAACTGAATATTGCCTTTAAACAATTATTTTTTTGTTTTAACCTGTTATGTTACCCCAGAAGAGAGAAAGCAGTGACCGGTTTTGTTTTGATAGTCCCGACCCGGTAACCACCAGAGAACGGGTAGTTTACTAATCAAACATTTAGTTCAAGAGTTTATCAGTTCGGCGGATTTTTAAATCTAAACTTTGGAACCAAAATGTTTCAAAACAATCTGCAGAAATTTTCAGTTCAATCAGGTCTGAAGTTCCTCTGTGCAGCAGAACCTTTCAGAACCTGGTTCTGTTCTGGTTCTCCTCATGTTTACCTGGCAGTAGTGACTCAGCAGCAGCCATGTTGGTTCTGAGTGGCAACCCGGTCCGGTCCGACTGAAGCAGATTCTAATGATGGAGTATAGTTCAGCTGAACAGAACCGGACCTGAAAACCCAACTCTACTAACACGGAACCAAACAAACAGAACTTCACAGATATTTCCAGTTGAGAGAAACCGGGCCGACCCTCAGCAGAACCGCAGTTTACGGGCCGGACTGGGCCGGGCCACACCGCTGGCGGGAAGCAAGGGACCAGAAGGTTCTGAAAACAGAACCACTTTGGGCCGGAGCAGCAAATATGGAGGACAACAACAGAACCTCACCAGATCCAAGATGTTCTGGACTCCAGAGAAACCAATCAGAACCGATCAGAACCCAACAATCAGAAACTCTGAGCTTCTTAATGATAAAAATGGCATTTTATTCCAACAAGTTGCTTCTGTACAGGAGAGCAAAGAAACACGAGCAGCTGGAGACGAACCATCATCATCATCATCAGCATGAAGAGTCGGTGACCTTTGACCCCCCTCATCATCAGCATGATGAGTCTGTGACCTTTGACCCTCATTATCAGCATGAAGAGTCAGTGACCTTTGACCCTAAAATATTCCTCATTCAACAGGAAGTAAAAATACACATTTTACAAGATTTGACTCCTTGATGGGCATAAAAACAAAGATTAATTTCCTGCAGTTGTTCTGGTTCTGGTTGGTTCTGCCTGGGATCCAGAGGCAGAAAGAGAACCTCTGCAGACAGAACCAATGGACCTGTGGTTCTGACCTGATCAACTCGAGTCTGAAATTAAAAGGCGGGCAGAGCTTCAGCTCCAGGGACCCGTCCCCATCAGAACCGGCCCGGTCCCGGTCTCAGAGCCAGGGGTGCCACGCCGGGTCCATGCGACACAGGTTGTCCAGGCTGTTGGCCGCAGCCACCAGCGTGTTGACCTTGCTCTCCCCGCCCTCAAACTGGGCTAGGTTGTGGAGGCGGGTCATGATGGCGGTGACCGCCTTCTGGACCAGCGACACCAGCTGCTGGGAGTCCATGTTCTCCGGCTGGCCGGCCGGGGACAGCGGGACCGATGTGTCCTCCTGGGTCTTCTTGTGCCACGCTATGATCTCGTCCCGAAGCACCGCCTTCAGGACGCCCTCCACCTGGGACAGAGCAGAGAGACGGGTCAGAACCTCAGGACGGTCCAATTAGAACCATCAGGACGCTCTAACCGGAACGTCCAACCAGAACCCATGTTCGGACCATGCTGTGACAGTCAGAACATTCTGGCTGCTGGACCCAAACCGAGTCGGATGCCAGGAAGACTAAACGTCACTAGACCCCTTGCTGAGAACCAGTTCAGTCTGACTGCAAAAATACGTCCAAACTGTCCAAGGTGGACATGAGACAATATCTGTTACTGTGAGGTAGAGGTACTGGGAGACACTGGGAGGCATTAGGAGACACTGGGAGGCATTGGGAGACACTGGGAGGCATTGGGAGTCACTGGGAGACAGTGGGAGGCACTGGGAGACACTGGGAGGCATTGGGAGGCACTGGGGGTCACTGGGAGGCAGTGGGGGTCACTGGGAGGCATTGGGAGACACTGGGAGGCATTGGGAGACACTGGGAGGCTTTGGGAGACACTGGGAGTCATTGGGAGACACTGGGAGTTATTGGGAGTCACTGGGAGACAGTGGGAGGCACTGGGAGACACTGGGAGACACTGGGAGGCATTGGGAGACTCTGGGAGGCACTGGGGGTCACTGGGAGACACTGGGAGTCATTGGGAGTCACTGGGAGACAGTGGGAGACAGTGGGAGGCATTGGGAGACACTGGGAGTCATTGGGAGACACTGGGAGTCATTGGGAGACACTGGGAGTCACTGGGAGACACTGGGAGTCACTGGGAGACACTGGGAGGCATTGGGAGACACTGGGAGGCTTTGGGAGACACTGGGAGTCATTGGGAGACACTGGGAGTTATTGGGAGTCACTGGGAGACAGTGGGAGGCACTGGGAGACACTGGGAGACACTGGGAGGCATTGGGAGACTCTGGGAGGCACTGGGGGTCACTGGGAGACACTGGGAGTCATTGGGAGTCACTGGGAGACAGTGGGAGACAGTGGGAGGCATTGGGAGACACTGGGAGTCATTGGGAGACACTGGGAGTCATTGGGAGACACTGGGAGTCACTGGGAGTCATTGGGAGACACTGGGAGTCACTGGGAGACACTGGGAGGCATTGGGAGACACTGGGGGGCACTGGGAGACACTGGGGGGCACTGGGAGACACTGGGAGGCATTGGGAGACACTGGGAGGCACTGGGAGACACTGGGATGCATTTGGAGACACTGGGAAGAAATTTCTTCCACTTTCAGATGCATCAAACATGCCAGAGGTGAATCTGGTCCTGAACGTCTTCAGGGAAAACATGCAAGTCAGTTTCATCGTCAGCCTCAGTCGCTCCGTTCAGATCTTCTATGCTCAGTCGTGGTTAAGGGGTTTCAGAGTAAAAGGGGCAGAACACTTTTCGGTTTGCTGAACGGATCTGTGTCTCTGCGTCACATGACGTCCGAGTCAAAGTGTAGAGAGCCTGAAGGCTGAAGCTGCGACCCAGCGATGAGCCCAGCCCGGTTCTTGTACCTTGAAGTTGGGCTGGGCGAAGCACCGCGCCACGGCGATCATGGAGGCGGTGAGCGGCCCAGAGACGCCGATGGTGGTCAGGAACTCAGAGATGTTCGGCGTCAGGCGGAACGGAACCGGCCGGTTGGCGTCCAGGTCGCCGGTGGCGTCGTTGATGTCGAAGCGGAAGTAGGAGACGTTCAGCTTCCCCGTATCCTAGGAAACAGAAACAGAGGGCCGAGATCAGATGGGGAGCTGAAGACAGGTGACAAACACCTGGCCCCTGCTGGTCGTCGTAGCAACATGAAGCGGACACTGGAAGACACGAGAGACCACCGGGCGTCCTCCAGCTCCGGGTTCTATTCAGCTGCAGCAGAAACTCTGAGGCCGGTTCTGGAGGATCACAGGTTCTGCTGCAGCCGGGCCGTCCGTCACCGTAAGGCCCCAGGGTCTGATGGGAATTGTCCCTGAATACACCACCGAGGTGTAGATTGTCCCTGAACGCACCACCAAGGTGTAGATAAGGTGAGCTGGCTGCCAGCACCCGGATCGTCCCTGCAGGACGGTCCAGTCAGGCGCTCCCAGCCGCAGCGTCCTACCTGGGCGATCTGCAGCATCTCCGGGTTGAGGCGGTTCAGGTGCAGCATGAACTCGGCCAGGCCGATCAGCGCCAGCTGGATGGTGAACATCTTGCGGAAGGTCCAGTAGTCGGTGGCGTTGGGGAAGGTGTGCAGGGCCCACTCCTTCAGCATGCTGCGGGGAACCATGTTGCCCTGCACCTCCTTCAGGATGTCCCTCAGCACCTGCAGGCAACAGCACCGCCGCTTAGCCGGCTCACAACTTTACATACCTGCTGACCAAACTGCTTCCATGGATCAGTTAGCTTGATGTGGCGCCGAGCCGCAGGCCGGGTTCTGCTACCTGGTGGCTGGCCTGCGTTCCTCTGGCCTGCACCGTCGCCAGGCGGTCATAGTAGCGTGAGATGGGATTGTCGTGCTCAATGCCTTTCTTGGCGCAGCGCTGCTTGTAGATCTCCACCAGCGACAGCGAGGACGGGTTGTCCTCCACCAGACGCATCTGAGGGGAAACCGCAACCACTCGCGGAACTGAGGAGGAAACAGGAAGTGAGGAAACACCAAGACGCTGCGAGGAAAAATCTCAGAGGGAAATCTAAAGACTGGAAGACCGGAAAGAACTGGAGCCCTGCAGGAAGCAGGCTCCGCAAAGGCTGCAGAGGTCAGAGGTCGTACCAGTGAAGAACAGGTGCCTCTTGGTGGTCTCCTTTCTCTTCTCCAGGCAGGGGTTGAGCAGCCGCAGCAGCTGCAGTACCCTCTCCTCGCGGCGCGACTCGGTCAGGCAGGCGTCGTTCATCACCAGGTACGGGTAGATCTTCCCATTGTGGCCGCGGATGTAGAGGCGGCGCGCGGCCGTGTTGTGCTTCTGGACGATTTCCACGCGGGGCATGAACCTACAGAGGAGGTGTAGGCGTGACGGAGGAATGGGTCGCCACTCCTCAGCCGTGTGGCGGGAACGGTGCCTACCTTGCGATCTTGATGTAGTAGTGCGTCGGTTTGGGCATCAGGAACTCTCCGGGGATTTCCACCTCGGCGGTCTGAGCAGAAAAGTTGCTGAGGAAGCGACATTTCTCCTCGATGAGGAAGAACTTTGGAAGCTGCTTGGTCTTGGCCTCCAGGATCTTGATCCACTTCTTCAGCTTGGAGATCAGGTTGTGGAGCTTCATGGAGCCGGGAACGCTGAAGTCAAAGTCTGTGAGAGGAAGAAAGTTTTTCATTTTAATATTCATCCAAATCTGGGCGGAAACAGAGACGTTCATTTAATACATTCAAAAATGAGGTGGAAGCTTGTAAAGAACTGATCCTCACAGTCAGAAGAAATCTGAATCTGTTTCAGGATGATTCCTGCTCAGCTTCTCCTGTGGATCCATGAGACCTGGAAAAGTTTCCCACCCCACTTTAAAACAGCCACTGTTCCTGATCTGCGCCCGCCAGCTCTCCTCCTCCAGACCGTCACAGCCTGCACGCTGGAGCTGAGTTATAAAGTCAGGCGGCAATCGCTCAGCGCTGAGCAGGAGAGGAAACTCTAACTCTTCAGTCACGATGCTGCAGAATGGCAGCAAAACAACATTTTACAGCCTTAATGTCTCCTGACGTTGGGGACCTGGGGCCTCATGTGTAAAGCGTTCATGCGCACATAAAATGTGCGACGCCATATTTTACATATACAAATGAACTTCATATCAAAGTTGGCGTAAATATACGCACTTTTTTCCTGGTGTGAACTTAAAGTTGGTACCGGTACCGGTCCAGCTGCAGCCCGCTTTGTGAATGCGCCTTATGGACAGAAAGCATCTCTACTCTGTAAATGTAACTTATAAATATGATTCCCGTATTTAAAATAAACATTTAAATCCTAGCTGAAAGCTCTGCTGCTCCAACAGCGTCTGACTGGAGATCTTTAGTATCTATTTTTTTTAGTTGTAATTTTTCTTTAAAATATTTATTTTTGTGAGGTGACCTTATGTGCCCTGAAAGCACCTTTTAAATAAAATATATAATTATTATTATTAATATTTATGACGTTGCCATGGTTACGGCTTCACGTGGCAGCAGACTTCCAGGTATTTCTACTAATTTACATTAATATGTCTTGACAGGCGGAGCAGCAGCTGCTCTGTTTCCTGTAAATCAGGATTCATGAAGGAGGTGAGCAGCTCTGACCGCACCGCAGCTTCATACATCTGGATTTGTTTGTTCTCCGCACTTTTCTAAATTTGTCCTACGCCAAGTTTTAGTGTGAAAACCGCGCAGTGTTTGATACATGAGGCCTCTGGACTCCTGGCTTGGTTCACCGGGAAGCAACTGACCTTTGACCTTTTATTTATTTACGTTTCGACTGACTGGAATTACTTGATGTTTGTGAGAACATGGAGTCTCTAACTGCCGTCTCCATGGAAACCACAGCCTGAAGACTCAGCGCTGCCTCTAGTGGATCATGGAGGAAATCACATCCAGCTGGAAAATAACTTCAGTGCAGGAATAAAACATCTGGAACCAAGAACGACCAATCAAAACAGCCGGTTGGCCAGCTCCAGTTTAAACTGGATCAGTTTAAACTGGTCCCAGTGAATTGCGGTCTGGTTCCCTCATGCAGAGCAGAACCAGGCTGGAGCCTCAGCGGAGCCGCAGCTCCACTGCAGCTGCAGCAACAGCAGGGAATCTGAGACGCTTTTCTCGCAGCTACTGAGAGAAACTAATCCATCTGGTTCTGGTTCTGGTCCTAGAAAGGAGGAAACTCAGATTTAGTTCCTGGTGAATCTGAGTCAAACTGGTGGAGTAAAACCCCGGCTGGTGCTGCAGAAACATGCCGAATGATTTTCCAATATAAATCTGAAAAGTGTGGCATGCATTTATTTTCATATTCTTCCCAAAAAACAATAATAAATGAGTCGAGAGGAGGTAGTTCCCTCTATAAATGCCACAATTAGTGAGGAGACCCGCCAAGTGTGCCTGAGCCAACCTGTGGTGAACTGGCCCTTCATCTTCTGGAAGACGGGGTCCTGAGCGGTGGCCTGGGCCCGGCGGGCCAGCGACTCTGAAGCGGCACTGGAGAACATGGTGGACACGTTGGACACGTTCTCCAGGCCCACGCCGAACGTGCTCACCAACTTCTTCACAAAGTTTAGCGTGTGAGGCGTGATCTTGGCGTCCGACACAGCACCGCTCTTCTCAAACGCTACAGAGTAGCATTTAGCTAGGCCCTGCTGCAGCTGCCGCAGCACCTGCAGGAGGAGGAGGAGGAGGAGGAGGAGGGTTAGGTCTTCATCAGCTGCTCCATTAGTGCTGGACAGGAGCATGTTTCCCTGATAGGAAGGTGACGATGAAGAGTGAATTCAGCAGAGACGAGACGGCCGAAAAACATGAAACAACTTTTCTAGTAATTTACATGTTCAGTTGAGATGAACAAATATTAGGAATATGGATTTTAATGCATTCATTTCAATTAATTATGTAGATTTTAACGTGTTCAAACAATAAGCAGCATTAATCACTTTGTATTTTTTATATATTAAGGTTCTGCCTGGAGCACTAACCCCGCCTGTAAGCCTGATGCTAAAGCTACATCGCTAACAGCAGCGATGGAGGCCGATTCTCTCAGTTAGTTTCTGTTTCTAAACGATCTGATTGGACGATGGAAGAGACTATTGTTGTGTTCAAGTTGTGCTAACAGCAGTTAGCCTATCAGAAGCTATGCTAGCCTAGCATTCAGATGCTACATGTTAGCATCTGAATGCTAACATGTAGCAGCTAATGCTAATGTTAGCGTCCACAGTCCAGATTTCTAAAGAAGCTCCATGAATGATGAGAGAAACTCTGAGATGAACTTATTTCTGATGATATTTATTCAATAATTTAGCAGAAACAAGAGAATTTGATAAAAATTTGAATTATTTTGTAGATTTATGGTTAAGATGCTGTCCAGGCCTCCCAGCAGCCTCACTGGGACAACATGGATGGACGGTTTAAAATGTGACTAGTTAATGTCAGACCTTGTAGTTAACTATGGTAACCAGATGTGAGTGGCTGTAACTATGGTAACCAGCCTCACCTCCTCATGCCAGTTCTCCCTGAACCAAACCATCTGGTCCACGATCCCCTCCAGAGAGGACAGCAGCGTCGGGTGCAGCTCCCGCTGCATGTGCATGATGCGGCTGCAGCGCCACATCGGCGCCGTGGCCCGGATAGGGCCCGGGTCAGACGCTCCCGAGTGAGGCTGGGCCCCCACCGAGCCAGGCTGCTGCTGGCCGGACGAATCTGAAACGCAGAGACATCAGAAAGTCCTGATGGCAGTTCTACATCCGGGTCTGGACCAGAACCGAGCAACCGGGTCTGGACCAGAACCGAGCAACCGGGTCTGGACCAGAACCGAGCAACCGGGTCTGGACCAGAACCGAACAACGGCAACCAACCTGATCCACCATTCTTTATTTAAAGACAAATCTGAAAAGTGTGGCAGAATGTTTAGTTCTTATGAGAACATCTGAGTTCTTCAACGTCACGTCCAGATGCTGTGGTGGTCCGAGGTCTGGACTTTGACTAGGCCGTTCTAACATCAACATAACTCACCGCTCTTGTAGCGCTCCCGCTGCTCGATCTTCAGGGTCAGGTAGAGCGTCCGGATGGGGAAGTAGACGGCCTGCGGGTAGACGCGCCCCACCTGGCGGGAACAGCAGGGTCAAAGGTCACACACTGCCCTCAAGACCCCAAAGCAGAGAGGAAGAAGCTGAAGAAGATAAACGGTCAGCAGGAGAGAGAGAAAGAGCGCTACGCCTCGTTCATTCCTTTAACTTTATTTTGAAAAGTTTGAAGTATTTTGATTCGCTGTCATGATAAAATTCATTTATTGATGTTAAATAAACTGACAGTATAATATTAAATATTTGTTCCATAAAAACATCAACAAATATCAGCAGAATAGAAAATATGATTCAATGCAACTTCAGTGAATAAATCTCCCTTCATTCAGTCAGAGGCGTCCCTGCGGAAGCCTGTTTAAAATACAAATGTTTTTTAATGAAATTTGTGTTTGTGGCGGTATAACGAAAGTTACGACCGTAACTAAGGTTCTATGAATCCCGGATGACCGCCAGAGGCGGTGCTTAAGCACTGAATGATCACTCTTGCGCATTCACAGGTCGAGAGTCTTATAGCAACAAGGTCATGTGTGACCCCCGGACACCGGTAAGTCTATATAGTCAAGTGACAATGACAGCCCAGTCCCTTAATTTTCTCGCGAAACACGATGATTCCGAGGGACTGAGCGCTCTGGCGGTCATCCGGGATTCATAGAACCGTAGTTACGGTCGTAACTTTCGTTCTATTTCATCCCTACTGACCGCCAGAGGCGGTGCTTAAGCACTGGATGACGATTACCAACAGAGTCCTGAGGAATCGCACACAGAAAGAACAACTCTGAAAACATGCCCACCTCACTGGGATGATGACGAGCGCTGGAACAGGATCCCCTCCAATGGGTGAAATGTGGCCAAGTTAACCCTGTAAAACCTAGCAAAGGTATTCGGGGATGACCAAGAGGCTGCTGCACATATAGCCTCCAGAGTGACCCCAGTCATAGCGGCCCATGACACGCTAATGCTCCTGGTGGAATGGCACCGTACACCAGCAGGGGGTTGGTGGCCCTGTAGAACGTACCCCTATTCCACCACGTCCACAATCCAACGTGCAAGACGCTGTTTAGAAAGGGTCTGCCCCTTGCGGGGCCCTGCGTAGCAAACAAACAGACTATCAGACTGCCGCAGAGAAGCTGTGAGCCTGACATATGCTTCCAGTGCCCGAACAGGGCAGAGAGGCTCATCAGGCCCATCTGCATCAAAGCGAGCAAGCTGGAGGGGCACAGAGTGGCTCGCCAATGAGGCCACCTTAGGGAGAAACGCAACATCAGGCCAAAGAGTAACGCCAGAACCAGCTGGGTTCCAATGGCAACAGGACTCGTGAACAGACAAAGCATGTAGTTCACCCACCCGCTTTGCTGAAGCCATGGCGAGGAGAAAGGCTGTTTTCTTCGACACACACTCGAGGCTCGCCTCTGCCAATGGTTCAAACGGAGGAGATCGCAGGGCAGCGTGGACAAAAGAGAGGTCCCACACAGGCCCGACAGGGCGTGAGGGAGGGTGCAATCGTCGGGCACCTCTCAGAAACAAAGAAGCATCCTTGTTACGGCCTATCGTCTCCCCACTCACCACCGTATGCCAGCAAGAGATGGCAGCAACATAAACTTTCAGAGTGGATGGAGACCGACCCTGAGAAAGCAGAGATTGAAGGAAGGTTAAAATAACAGAAATAGGACAGTGTACAGGGTCCTAGCGTCTAGCATGACACCAGCTGCTAAAAACCTTCCACTTACGGAACACCAGTCATGTGGAAGGGGCCCTGGCATTAGTCATTGTATGTCCGATGTCTCCGTCATACTCCGAAAAGGAAACGCCGGACCCCATAGCGGCCAAACCCAGAGTTGAAGGCGACTGGGGTTGGGATGCAGGATCTAACCTCCCAGGTGTGACAGAAGGTCCTTCCTGTGGGGAAGAGGCATTGGAGAGCTGCAACAGAGGCTGTGCAGCAGTGGAAACCAGGTTCTCCCTGGCCACAGGGGGGCCACTAGAAGGACCTGATGTCCCTCCTGACGGACCCTCAGGAGTGTTGGGCCTATCAGGGGAAGCGGCGGAAAGGCGTAGAGCAGCACTCTCGGCCAGTCGTGTGCCAGTGCGTCCTGACCCAGGGGACTGGCACTTTCTGCCAGGGAGAACCAAAGCGGGCAATGCGTTGTCTCTCGGGACGCAAATAAGTCCACCGCTGCTGTGCCGTACTTCTCCCAAATGACCCCTACTACATCCGGGTGGAGCCTCCACTCCCCCGATGGTGGGCGTCCCCGAGACAGAATATCGACTGGAACATTCTGCACCCCTGGAATGTGGGCTGTCCTCAGGCTGGCAAAAAGAGGGGCTCCCCAGGTCAACAGCTTCTGGGTCAGCCTCAGCAATGTTATCGACCGTGTTCCCCCTTGATTGTTGATGTGAAAAACCACTGAAGTATTGTCCGACTGCACCAGCACATGCCTGCTGCGCAGGCCTGGGAGGAAGTGTTGCAACGCCCGCCGCACAGCCTCCAACTCCAAGGTGTTGATGTGCTGCAGTTTTTCCCGTGGAGACCATGTCCCTTGGGCGATCTGTCGCTGCCACGATGTCCCCCATCCTGTGGTGCATGCATCGGCAGAGACAACCTCTCGTCGAGACGGTAGTGAGCCCAGTGGAACCCCAGTCGTCATAAACACTGCATCTCGCCACTGAGCCGGTTATGCGAGGCAATGAGGGGACAACAGCCTTAGGCTGTTGAGCCACATCTGCAGTGGTTGCAGAGACAACAGTCCCAGGGGTATTACTGTAGCGGTAGCAATCAGCTTGCCCAACAGACGAAGATAAGCAATAAAGGGAGGTGCACGGCCGGGCAGAAAGGCGGGCAGCATTCGCAGAATGCCCTCGATACGCTGAGGTGATGGGCGAGCAGTCATAGTGAGGGAGTCCATCATGATCCCAAGAAACGTGATCTCTTGAGATGGAACTGAGTTGCTCTTCTGCCAGTTCACATGAAGACCCAACTGGTCCATGTGATGGAGTAATGTGCGTGTGTCTGCAGCCGCCTCTGCTTCTGTGGGCGCCCAGATGAGCCAATCGTCCAAGTAGGGCAGCATCTTCAAACCCTTGGCCTGCAGAGGACACAGGGCAGCAGCCACGCACCGAGTGAACACACGTGGGGACAGAGAGAGACCGAATGGAAGAACTCTGAACTGAAAATGCCTGCCCTGAAACGAAAAGCAGAGAAACTGCCAATGATGTGGAGCAATCGGGACATGAAAGTATGCGTCCCTCAAGTCGACCAAGGTGAACCAGTCGCCCGAGGAGATTGTCTGAAGCACATCCCTGATGCTCAACATGTGGAAAGGGATAGTCTTCAAAAACAGATTCAGACCTCTGAGGTCCAAAATCGGGCAGAGTCCGCCAGTCTTTTTTGGGACTAAAAAATACTTTGAATAAAAGCCCCCTGGATCCCACAGGGGGTCGACAGGCAATATAGCGCCCTTGGCCAGCAAGGCGTCTATCTCATGGCTCAGAGTCTGAGCCTTTACCTGGTCGTGAATCACTGTCATTCTGACTCGACCAGGAACAGGAGGGCAGCGGCGGAACTGTAGCATGTAACCCCGAGTTAGTGTAGACACCACCCATGGATCGGAAACAAGAGCGGTCCAGCAACTGAGCTGGCCCGGGGTAAAGTGTCCCACCGCCGGCTCGGCGATGTCATTTCCGAGCCCCCCTGCCCTTAAGAGGGCGGGAGGGTTGCCGAGTGAACTGCCTGGGTTGAGATGCGACGTGAGCCCGACCCCTGGGCAGATCCCACCGGCCATGAGCAGGCCCTGCAGCGGGCCGTGGCTGCCCCACAGAGGGTGTAGACAGGGCTGGATAAGTGTGCGAAAGAGACGCAGAGGCACTCCCAGCAGGACGCTGCACTCGTCTGCGATGAAGGCCGGCCAACTGCTGCCTGGTACGAGAAGCCTGGGCCGACCGCTCCAAGGCTGCAAGTGCAGCAGAGCCAAACAACTCCCCAGGAACCACTGGAAGACTCATCAGGGTCCTTCTACAGGCTTTGGTCAGAGGAGACTGTGCCAGCCAAACCTGGCGGCGTGCCTGGACAAGGGTAGACAGGACACGGCCAATTTCCCTCGACAAAAGGGCAATTGCATGAAGAGATGCGTCCAACAACCCCTGAGTAGGCGCATCAATCGCAAAGCCCTCCAAAGAGGCTGAGAGACCCAGTAATAAATGCGACAATGAGTTACCAAGTCGCCCCAAACGAGAGCCCGAGTCATAAGCTCTACAGAGCAGATCATCTGTCACACGACACTGAGGACGAGGACACCTGGCATTAGCTCTCAAAGCCTCATCTGGCGCCACAATGAGGGATTGCTATGGCAAGTTTGACAGAAGGCATATGGCCCAAGCCAAACTTGGGCGCATCTTGCATGGCCCTGCCATCAGATGTCGGCCGTGAGAAGGCCTTAGTGTCTGCCCAACAAGCATGAACCTCCTTCACATAAGCGGCAGATGGGGGAACCATAAAGGACGACCTAGCAGTAGGACGTCGAAAGAAAGCACTGGAAGCAGCAGGTTGGTTCTGTGGAGCATCCGGCTGCAACCGAGCAAGAGCAGTTCTCAAAGCACACACTATTGAACCATCCTCTTCCGGCTGAGAGCAGGAAGAGATATGCGAACTGGCTACCGACAGATGTGAGCCAGAGTCAAACTGATCTTGAAAATCAGTGCCAGATGCTGCCAAGGATATAGTATCGTCTTCTAAAGCAGGGAGTCCTGAACCCATGCTCTGCCCTGGGTCAGGGTCTCCAGGCAGACCAGCGCCACGCCCGTCCCTAAGGGACTCGAGCAGAGCTTTCATCTCCAGCTCAGAAGTGAGATGAGCCACCTGTCCAGATAGTCCCTCTGAATCCCTGGAGCTCTTCTTGGTCCTCTTCTGCGGAGGCCCTATAGCCTCAGGAGCCATTCGCTTCACAGGCTGGCTGGCATCTTGAAAATCAGCCAAAAGAGCAGTACGCAGGGACAAGGGCAGGACAGAACGAACAATCAGGGCAGGCAGCATCAGTCAAGGCCTCTCTTAGGTGATCTGGCCCCAAACAAGAGGGACACAGATCATGCCCATCCTCCAACTGGAGAGGGGCCAAACAAGCTCTGCAGCACGGCACGTCCAACATCTCACGCTCACAGGACTAGGTCAGGTCGAGCTGAAATCGCCACTCTTGACACTTAAGCCGACGAGCGAATAGGCCAGGGAACCCAATTGAGCAGAAAACGCCACCAGGGGTTCCCCAGCAGCGTGGAAAGCTGCAAGGATCACTACGAGCACCGTAGCTACAGAAAAGAACAAACCCAGCACGGGTGTAACACCCAATGAGGCAAGCCGAACACGGCTGCACAACGTAAGAAAAAGCAAGCCCGAAAACGGCTGCTATGTAACAAAAATAAATAAATAGGCAAGCCAAACAAGGCCGCACAATACAAAGAAAAGCAAGCCCGAAAACAGCTGCTGTGCAATGAAAAACCAGGCAAGCCGAACACGGCTGCACAATGAACGAAAATTCAAGCCCGAAAACGGCTAGGAAAATAAAATAAAGACAAGCCAGAAATGGTAGCACACTTTAAGAAAAGCAATCCCGAAAACGGTACAACAAACCAAAGGCAATCCGAACGCGGCTGCCAGTTACAAATAGAAGCCAATACGGCTAAGCAAACAAACTGGTTGGAATCGGCTAACGCCATCAGAACCAGTTCTACGGTCCTGATGGTTCTACCGGTCCTGATGGTTCTACCGGTCCTGATGGTTCTACCGGTTCTGATGGTTCTACTGGTCCTGATGGTTCTACTGGTCCTGATGGTTCTGATGGTTCTACTGGTCCTGCTGGTTCTACTGGTCCTGATGGTTCTACTGGTCCTGATGGTTCTACTGGTCCTGATGGTTCTACTGGTTCTGATGGTTCTACTGGCTGCCTGATCGTCTCCAGCTTTAAGATCAGCTTCTTTAACTTGTGTGTTTATGCTAATAATGCTAATAATTTCTAATAATGCGTCACTAGCCAGAGCTAACTGGTCCCGGCTTTAATTTCTGGCCCGGTTCCTTTGGCGCGATGCGATATTAACGTTAATTTCTTCAACAAATAATTTAAAAACAAATTGAGCTGAAAGAAGAGCAGAGAGGTGAAGATGAGGAAGACTGATTTCCTCCCAGCGATGGGCTGGAGATGTTCAGGTCTCACCTGGCTGATGAGGTTGAGCAGCGGTTTGCCCTCTGACCCCACCAGGCAGGTCAGCAGCTGAGGAATCCAGGCCAGCCATTGGATGGGAGGAACGCCAATGCAATATTTATCCACGGCGTCCGCCAGCGTGTTCTTATCGTCGAAGCTCAGCAGCCAGAGGACCTAAAGGGAGGAACACAGACTGCTACTGCAGCATTGCTAACCGTCCAGTGATCAGGTCTAGATTGGATCAGGTGACGGGCGGTTCGATACGGAGGCTCCTGACGACGCCCCCACTCACCTTGGCCAGGTACTTGCGGGACTTGCTCTCGTTCTGGTGGCGGCAGGCGTGCAGGTAGCAGGTGATGGCAGAGACGCCCAGGTGCAGCTGGCGGTCTTTAACGAAGATGTTCTCCAGGTAATCTCCCCACATGGCCCAGGCCTTCACTAGGACGTCGTGCATCTGCACTGCCGCCGAGAACGCCTTGTTGGCCTCCTCCGACCTGCAGGGGGAAGCCAAGAGGGGACAGGGGTCAGAGGAGGCGGAGCCGTAGGGGACGGGGCCAATGATCAGATGGGGCAGAGTCAGGATGACAAAGCGGTACCAAAGAAGAAGAAGATGAATCATGATTCTCATTTCCTACCATTCAAAATCAATCTAAAGTGTCCCAATGTAGATTTTAAAAAATAAAACAAATGCGCTGTCTGTCAGCCTCCATTTTGTAAGTAAGTGGGACGTCCTGATGTCGCCATGGAGACGGTACAGGAACATTACCAAAACAAAGGGGAAACTACAGAAACAAAAGGGATTCAGTGGCTCCGTCTTCGCTGAAGGAAACATTTGAACTCTTTTGGGTTTTTACTGAATTCCCAGGAAGAAAACCGAACTGGACTAGAGCTTCACAAAAGTTCAAAAATGGAGACAGAGAACTTCAAGTACACGGCTTCTGCAGGAGGAGGAGCTGCTGCTCAGCTGAAAGCTAACAGGTTAGCTGAGGAGCATCGAACTGTGGAAACAGGAAGTAAGAAGAGGCGGCGTACTTGTTGATCTGGGCCAGGAACATGCCCTTGAGAGCGTAGAACTCGGCGGTCATCTCCTTGGTGAAATACTTGAGGTTGGTCGACTCGATCACCTCCAGGCCCTGAGAGCAGAAGCAGAGAGACTGTGATTATTGGTCTGCAGATAAGAGCGGAGCAGCTCTGTTCATTGGAGGGAAGGTGGACAGGAAGCTGCACTTCCATTACGGAGCGCCTCTGATTAGGTGTCTCCATGCGGCGGCGTGACAAACGAGGCGCGGCACGGGAGGAGATGCAGAGGGAACGATGTCTGCTGGCTCTGCTAATGACTAGTGGCGAGGTGAAGACGCCATTAATCAGAGTGCTGTGTGGCTCAACAGCAGCCGCAGCGCTGATGAGTCTCTGCTACGACCTGCTGCCACCCCTAAGGCAGGCAGTTTCACATTAAATCAGCTGCTGGACAGCCCAGACACCTCAGACTGGTTCATTCAGATTTCTCTAATTGCAGATTTATCATCCAGCTGTTTGGAGGCATCTGCACTGAATTACTGACGATCTGAAACAGATTTCAGTTACAAACTAGTTATAAAGTAAATCTGAGATATTTCACTGTTATAATTCATAATTCAAATTAAATGGATTTCTTAAATGTCTTTTTATATAGCAGAGATATAAGATTTGTCCAAATTAAACTGAAGATATCCTAAAAATAATGACTCAGCAAACTAACCCACAAATCCTTTTAAGAAATCTCCACATGAGATATCTGGAACATTTTTTAATCTCAACAGCTTTTCTATTTCAGACATCTTGAGTTAATATTCTGACTGGTCAGAACCACACTACTGATATCTGGAATAATTAAGCTAGTCAAAATGTCCCAGATTTAGGGGGCATTTTGAAATTTCAGTAAAAAATGAAAGATGTTCCAGTTTCAGCTTGTTCGTGGCCGACAGCAACTCTTTCTGTTCTAAACTGTTCTAGATGCAATTTGTGTCTCGGCAGGGAATAAATAGGAAAAGCTTTGGAGATTTCTGCAGCGGTCTTCAAGCTAATGAAATTCTCGTCCTCAACTCTCATCCTGCTGCAATTTCCTTCTTTGTGGTATTTTCTGAATATTTAGTACAGGCAACTGTTTGGACAGCTAAGAGGAAGAAGGGGGCCTTGCATGCGATTCTTAATTGAGATACCTAACAATGTAATTTTGACGAGTCACAATTAAGTTCTAGCGGAGTGAGCCTTCATGACGGAGCTGGAGCGGGTGGTGCTAGCGTTACCTGCATCCGCTGAGCTAGTGTTACCTGCATGAATCTGCTGCGCTAGTGTTACCTGCATCAGCTGCGCTAGTGTTACCTGCATCAGCTGCGCTAGTGTTACCTGCATCAGCTGCGCTAGTGTTACCTGCATGCATTCGTTCTTGCCCATGACTCCAGCTAGCTGAAGGTAGCATTTGACCTGCTGCCGGATCTTCTGGAAGCAGTCTACGATGGGAACGGTGGGGATGGTGTGGATCCGGCTCAGGATGTCCAGAGCCACGTTCACCAGACCCTGAGGTTTCAGAAGACAGGAAGTGATCAGCCCATAACAGGAAGCTCTTAAAGGGACAGAGCAATGCTTCGAACTGGGGTTCAGTTGAGGGTTGGAAGCAGTCAGTGTGTACTACACAGAGTTTAAATTCAGAGTCAGAGAGGAAACATGATATCAGTTCATATCGATGGTATTTATTGGAGGCGGTGTGTCGTTAATAAGCTTCCCCTGGGAAACGAGTGCTAAGAACCAAGCAGTTCCTGTATTATCTGTGTATGAGACGTGTTAGTTTTACAGCCTTATCCATCGTTCCTCTGAACGGAAGCTCTTCCATGTTCAGGATGCGATTCAGGAAGGAAGTTCATCGTTGGCGCACTGCCTCCACTTCCTGTTCAGATGATCTTGGGCTTCTGAGTAAAAAGTTTCCTAAGGAAACCCGACAATGGCCCAAAGGGTCGTAAAGCGGTTCTGACGGGGTGGAGGTCCGGTCCGAACTGGTCCGGTTCAGCCTCTTGCTCTTCATCTGAGTTTCCACTGAGGGCAAAAAGCTAACTGCTTCCAGCTCTCCTGTCCCCAGAACCCAGTCAGTCTTCCTGTGTGGGCGGAGCCTGAGTTGTACCTGCTTCCTGGCGATCTTCCCGTACTGGATGATGGCGGACGCCGAGGCGTGGACGCCCAGCATGGCGTTGTTGTTGTTGGGGTCGTGCTGCGTGTTCGTCTCGTACGCTGTCACTATGGCTGCAGAGAGACGGCGGTCAAGAAGATGCTCCAGAGACCTGGGGTCCCTGAACGCATCATTACTGTGTGTGTGTGTGTGTGTTACTGTTGGCGTGTGTGTGTGTCACTGTTATTTTGTGTGTGTGTGTGTGTGTGTGTGTGTTACTGTGCGTGTCGCCCTGATCTCTTCGGAGCCTTTTAAAGTCGACCCTTCCTGCCACCAAGCAGCCATCTCTCAAGGTGTGTCTATGTTACCATGGCAATGCTAAGGAGAGTGGCGGCTGCTAGCAACAGGAATTTATTGTAAAAAAATTCTCCATCTTAGTTTAAATTCCAATAACATTAAATAAAAACAAACTGGATAGAATTATCTAAAACATTTTTACTATTTTCTGCAGTAATTGTTCCATAAGAGCAGCAATAAATATCAATAAATTAAAAATGTGATTAAAATCAGTTCCTGTGAGCAACTCAGTGATAAACACACCTGGTTCAGTTAGAGGCGTCCTGAAAGAAGCCTGTTTTAAATACAAATGTTTGTGGTGAACGCTAGCATGCTAACACACAGTTAGCTACAGTAACAATCCCCCTCACCCTGGTAGTGGTGCTGCCGCCACATGAAGATGCTGCTCCAGTGAGACAGGTCGTCAGAGACGATGGGCAGCCGGTTCCTCCACGTCTTCACCACCGTCTTCATGTCGTGCAGGCTGGTGTTGCGGCCCAGGTTGCTGGGCTGCAGCCCGGAGTTGATCTGCGCCGCTTCCTGCAGCTCGATGATCTGCTGCGCCGCCTGCACAGCAACAAGCAACTTTAGCGACAGGCTCCACAGGCTTTATTCTGTGATCCTGCAGCATGAGGGGCGTGGGAAGTCATCCTCTCTCTAACTGGCTCACAGCAGATGACTGAATGAATGAATGAATGAATGAATGATCGATAATCGATTACACATCATATCAAATCATCAGTCAATATTAACCCGGCCCTGCAATCGATAGTGAGGGGAGAGAAGTCACCGATGGCTGACGGTGAGAAACAGAGGGAAGGATGGATTGAAATAACAGAATCTCCCACCAGTCTGGTCCCGGTTCTGATAGAAACCAGACCGGACCAGACACCCCCCAGGCTGACCTTCACTCATAGCCTCCATCCATCATGGAAATGTGATTCTGCTGCAGCTACTTAATCACACAGTATCTGATGGCAGGGGGATAATTACACACCCTTTACCCCCGTAGTTACCCCACCCAGAGCAGAGTTGGGGGAAACGGGAAGCTGCTCTCTTTGTTTCCATACAAGAAGAAGACGGAGGTTGTCAGAGCTGCTTCGTGCTGCGGCCTGACCTCCAGGTGACCTCTGACCTGCAGCAGCGGCGTGTGGACGTGGGACACGATGTGCGGCAGCCGCCTCCACTCCCGTATGGCCAGGCTGGAGGCCATCTCCACCAGCCGCTCGATGAAGTTGAGCTGCTGCTCCTCCGGGTTGCAGATGGCCAGGTAGCCGCGGTGCATGTTCACCTTCCAGGCCATCTCCTTGGGGCAGCTCAGCTCCACCTGGGGTCAGAGGTCACACACGTTAACCAAGCCGTTCAGAAAAACAACCGAGTAAAACCCAACGAACCAAAATGGAAATGCTATAGAAACGGACCCGTCCCTCCAGAACCGCCAGCAGGTCGGGCCAGAATTACATCTGAGCTTCATTTCAGTTTGTTTCTCACTTTCTGCAAAATCAATTACAAAATGCTGAAGATACTTCAGCACAAAGCTCTTCCTGTTTCAGCGGGATCAGGTAAGCTCAGGTGAGGATGATCTTCGCTGCTCCGCCATTAGTCGCAGGCAGCTCTGATGGAAAACAGGAAGTCCAGACCAAGTGGCGGCGGCGGCTTCATAATCCTCCGCTGTAAAAACTAATCAGCTTGCAGCCGACGGTGAGGTCATCAGGTGGATGAGGGGCAGGTGGGAGGCTGGGGCCAGGTGGATGAGGGGCAGGTGGGAGGCTGGGGCCAGGTGGATGAGGGGCAGGTGGGAGGCTGGGGCCAGGTGGATGA
>CAEFZX010000816.1:0-33468 GCA_903066825.1 Alfaro cultratus | reverse complement strand
TATTAACCAATGATTTCACAGAAGTTTGATTTACTTGGAGTTATATTGTGTTGTTTAAGTGTTCCCTTTATTTTTTTGAGCAGTATATTTTAAGGAATTTAATTAAAGTGAAACTCATCACTCACAGTGATCTGTTTCAATCGTTAGTTTGTTAATTTGGATAATTTCGGGTTTTAGGTTATTTAAGAAACTAAATTCAGTTTCTCGGGACGCTACAGTATTAAAATTAGACCCATTAGATGTCGATTGTAGACAAATATTGTGGCTTAGATGATCACGGTGACACCCATTGGAAGGCCAATATGCTAATTCATCAGATAACCGGAAGTAGACTATAAAAATAAAAGCGGGTGAACTGATTCAGTCATATGCCGTGTGTGTGTGTGTGTGTGTGTGTGTGTGTGTAAAATTATGTTTAAAAAATCTTTGATAGTTAATAATAGCGGAGTAAACAAAAATGTGATGATCCAAATTCTGCTGTGCTTTCCTTTTGAACAGAAAGTATCTGCAGACCGGAACTGGACCGGACCGGTTCTGATCAGAGGTGAGTTCATCATTTCTGTGACCTTCAGGTCAGTTTATGTTATCAAACTTTATTTTCTAATAAACATCAAAGTTTAGCTACTTAATTCTTAGCTCTACGGCAGCAAAATCTAGTTTTTTTAATAGTTTATCTACAAAATAATAATTTCACTTGTATTTTAGGTAAAAGAAACAAATTTTTACTTTTTATAATAAAACACAAACTAGTTTTGAATCCAGTTTAAAACTATTTTTAGTAGTTTTAAAGGATGTGTCAATAAATACAACACATCCTGCAGAGAGTTTTCATATTTTATAAACTTAAGTTTATAACAGATAGCTTTATTTAAAAATAAAAAAATAACCATCAGACAGCATTATGGGAAATGAAGTTTCCAACTTTAAATAATTTGGCAGCTCAAACAGATGAGAATTAAAGATTTATTCAGTAAAAACAGACAAGAAATATTAACAAATCTCATTTACAACGTTCTTAAAGTGTTTTAAATTAATAAGAGGTAAAACTTCTAGTAGTTGAACATTTTCTGGAATAAATAAATGTGCAAAAGCGTCACAGAATGAAAAGCATCAACTTACAACAAAAGATTTATGGTGAAACTTGAACGTTTTATAAATCTAAGTCAAAAATAATTTTAGTTTAAATTTCAGAGTTCAGGTTCTTCAACTTTGGCGGCCATTTTAAAATTTCATATTTAGTTAAACACTGCCCCCTGGTGTTCATTAAATGTAACATCCTGCAGATTTTAAGAATATTTTGAGAACTAATCTAGTTTTATTTTTTAACTGTCTCACAGCATTATGGGAACTGAAGTTTCAATCTTCAAATAATTTCTCAGCTCAAACAAATGAAAATTAAAGGTTTATTCAGTAAAAACAGAAAAACATTAGAAATCTTAACCCATCTTATTATTTAAATGCTCTTAAAGTGTTTTAAATAAATAAATAACAGATGTAATAAAGGTAATATTTCTAATAGATGAACATTTCCTGGAAGAAATAAAGGTGCAAAAAATAGTTTTACAACATAAAAGCATCCACTTTATTCTGGATAAAAGGAAAAAAAAATTATGTTTTCCAAAAATAAGTCAAAATGATTTCCCTTCAACTTTGGCAGACATTTTGCAGAATCTTATAACATTTTAGTGGTATAATTTAAGTAGTTAATCTACTAAGCAACCGGTGCAGCTGGATGTTTGCACATTTATTATTATAAATTCTGTGGAGGTAGACAGACGAAGGTCAGCTGGAGGTCGTTCTCAGCTCAGGTAGGTGAGGACGACGGACTGGATGGGCATCCTGCAGACGGGGCACAGCTTGTTCCTCCTCTTCAGCTTCCTGGCGCAGACGTAGCAGGACATGAGGTGTCCGGTGCGCCCGTGGACGATGCAGCCGTTTTTGGGTCGGGACTGGCAGATGAGACACGGGTCCAGACACGAGTCCGGCAGCCGAGACTCGGCCGACACGCTGCGCTCCAGGTCCGGCACCGGGTCCTGGGAGTCGCCCGAAGACGACGGCTGGGACTCGGGGGTCCAGAGCTTCTCCTGGGATGAAGAGGAGGAGGAAGGCTGAGAGGAGCAGAGGGCATTCTGGGAGTTTGGGGCAGAGCAGTCTGACCAACTCTGGGAGTTCAGAGGAGTTTTCGCTCTTTTTCCATCAGGAACGTCGACGCCGTCGTTGTCCTCCACATCCGAACCTGCAGGAGACGCACAAGGAGTTACAACTGGAAGAACAACACAGTCAGAGGTAATTAAAACTGTTCAAAACATAGAAACATTTAGCGTTTAAGATAAAAAATATAAAAACTTAATATTTCTGCAAGTTACAGTTTCAGCTTCAAATTCAGCAGATAAAAATCTTTCCTAAGCACTTTTTGTATCGTATTATTAATCTGTTGGTATGAAAAATAAACACCTTTACACTGTATTCATGTTAAAGCAGGAAGGACTGAGCTTTAATTATTAACTCAAAGGTATTTGCGCTGAAAGAACAAATTCAGAGCAATAATTAAACAAAAGAATTATTTACATTTAGATCTTAAAAAGTCTTAATATTTTCTGCCCAAAACTCAAGTTGCAGTTTTAGCTTCACCTGGTACAATTTCTCCTACTAATCATCTTTTGTATCCAATTATTAATCTGTTAATATAAAACATAATCAGCTCTGCATTGATGTCCAGTTGAGGATGTTTCAGCTGCAGATACATCCTGTGCTACTAAAGGTTTTGTAGTTTTAATTCAGATTAGCCATTAGTTTTAGCCTCCAACAAAAACATCTTTTTGTTTTGTTGCCTAAACGTTTGACTGAAATTACACTAGAGCCCACCTGGAGTTTCTTTGGCAGCTGATTGGTTGGTGGTCTTGGTGGGGAGGGCTTTGGGGTCGGCGGACGCCTCCGGCAGCCAATCGTGACGCAGCGTCCAGCAGCGGAAGCAGTTTCTGGGCAGCGGCGGGTTCAGCTCGTCACACTTGGAGCAGCGCCAGTAATCCTGAGAGTGAAACCCACGGAACTGAGTGAAGAGCGGCTAGCGCTAAAGCTAAAGCTAATGCTAACAGGTTTCTACTCACAGCCTCTGTGATCTCCGTGTCGTCGTCGAACGAGTCGTCGTCCTCCGCCTCGAAGATGGTGACTTCATAAACCTGAGGAGGAAGATCGATGAATAGTAAAAAAGTTACGTTAACATTCAGTTTGTTTTAAACTTGCCGCCAGATTAGGAACCACTTTGGCTCAATAATTCACATTTTAGCTGATCTATAATCGATTGGTTGTGGTTTTGTCTCACCTGGTCGTCGGCGGACAGCGACGCGTCGTCCTCGTTGTAGTCGTCCGAGTCGACCGACTCCACCTCGAACTCCACGCTGAAGTTGTCGCTGTCCGAGTCGGACGCAGCGATCGTGACCTCCGACCTCCCGGACTGGACGCTGTGGGAGTCGGACGACTGGCTGCTGCGGTTGTCCCGCCCACTTCCCAGCCCTCCAATCACGCACCAGGACAGGCTGTCGTCGAACGTCAGCGAGAAGCTGTCCGAGCGCCGCCGCTTCCTGCTGTCCTCCGACTCTTCGTCCTCCGACTGCTGCTCCTCTTCCTCGCCCTCTGTGCTGTGGGACGGACCTGAGAGGGGGGCGGAGTTTATGCCAGGTGCCTGCTGATTGGTCGGTTTCAATCAGCAGAAACTCACCTGAGTTGCTCCTCCTCCTCCTCCTCCTCTGGTCTGTAGACGAAGATAAACTTTCAGCTCCCTGAAACGCAAAACATCAAACTTGGTGAATTTAAACAAAACTAATAAATAAAAATAAACATTTTTAGTGCATTAAATTATGAGCAGAAGGTTATTAAAAAATATTTTAGACAAAAATGGAGGATCATCGTCTTTTACAGCTGTTTAAGTTTATAAACAGGAAGTTTAAACTAATAAACTTCTAATTTATTACTGAATGTTTTGAGTTTTTTTGATCAAAACATCTGAAAGTTAGATTAAAAAGTTTCCAATATTACATTTTAATATTGTTTTTCCTTTTTACTAGCAAACATGACTGAATTTAGATTAAATTTCTGTTAAATTCTAGTTTGATTTACATCAGGGGTTTTCAAGGTGTGGTTCAGGGGCCATTTGTGGCCCTTGACATTATGTCGTTTGGCCCATAATCACAAGTCAAAAATAATTTAAAAATTAATTTTAAAAAAAATTAAAAAAAAGATTTAACAGTTTGAAGCCCTTTTCATGTTTTGAATTGTTAACGATCCAGAGATTTTATAAAATTGTTTTTCATTGAGCAGGTAAATAAAAACAAAACTAAACTAAAATAATAAATAAAAAAAAAGTAAAAAAAAAAAAAAAAAATCACAGTAAACTAATCGTTGTAATTTTTGCCAGTTTTGGCATCCAGGAAAAACAAAAAGAAAAAAACTAAAATTAAAAAAAAACTGCCACTTTCTCCATATTGAGCTTTTTAAACCATATTAGAGATTAATTACATTTATTTCTTTACATTTTACTGCCTAAAACACATTAATAGCATTATTTTATTGATCACTTCATCATTTGTAGCAAAGGATGAATCTGTTGCTAAAAACTTTAACAATTAAAATCTAAATAGTTGATTATTTCGATCATCCATTCATCACAATCAATCAGATTATTTCAACCCTTTTAAAGTTAAAATAGACATTTAGATTTTAAATAAACTGTTTTGATATATTATCAATATAAATATTGATGATATTGAAGCTGTAGTGACTCGTCTCACCTCCGTCTGGCTGCTGTGAGCTTCACTCAAATCCATCGTTGAATCTGAAAACAGAAAAGTTTTATCAGTTTAGATTTAACATTTCAATCTAATAAAATGTCTAACAATATGTTCACTGTAAAACCTGACAGGTTGTACAATGAAACAGATCATTTACATTACACACATTTATTTTTCAATCGGATCAAATTTAAAAATAATCTGTAACATTTATTATGACCCTAATTAGTTTAATTTAGATTATTTCTTTACAAACTGAAGTGTTTAAAGTCGGCCTACCTTGGTTCCTCACGGCCTCCAGGTTCTTGGTAATCATTGCAAACAAAACCCTGAAACAGAAACACGTTTCAGTTCCAACATGACGGAGGAACCAGAACCAGAACCGGAGGAGACTCGGACTCACCTTGGTTCCTTCACGGAAAAGCTGTCGACGCCCAGAACCCGGCCCAGAGCGTCCTGAGCGCAGTGGACGATGTGCTGCTGGTTCTGGTCGTACAGCTGCCTCTGTATGATGTACTGACCCAGATAGAACATGACCTGGAGACAACGGCCAATCAGAACGCAGCATTACAGAAAACCCACCATATTTGGAGGAAACTACAGTTTTATGCTACAAATATTAAGATTTTAAAGAAAACCAACTCATTCTCTGGCACAGAAATTAAATTGTGGAAAAGAAAAAAACAAACTTTGGTCGTCATAACAGGAAGACTAAAACCTCACATATCCGAATAAATGTAGCCGATTTTTCCAATTTTTTAAATTAATTTTCTTGAATTAATAATAAGTCATTTATTTAACCCTAGAGATTATTAATATGGTGCACAGAATAAAGAAATAGCAACTGCAGACATTTAGCCAACTTCTGCAGGCCTGTAGCCAGATCATTCCTCCAGCCACCGGGGGGCGCTGAACTCAATGAAAACTGGATGTGGCGTTACCAGATTCAGCTGTGAGTTTCTTCACATTCAGGTTGTTTGAATCTTTTTATTAAAGGTTACTAATTTTACATGTAGTATCTATATTTAGCTCCCACTTCTGCAGAACTCTATAGTGGAATCTGAAGAAGAAAACTTAAAATCCTGAAATACAGCAACTGATCATATCCAGTTAATGTCTTAAAAAGTCTTAATTCGGCCAAACGGCCACTGATCCATTTATTTATACTTCTGGTGTTTTTGACATCTTTAGAAATGCTAACGCTTGTAGCATTGCTAGTGAAACGTCTAAACTGCCTGGGTTTATTTTCAGGCAGAGAATTTAATGTATTTTTAATTGTTTGTTGCACAACATATAATTAATGAATTATTGAACATGCCAATTTCTGATTAATTTAAAACTTTAAATGTAAAAATGTAATCCCAGAATATAGGGAGGCAATTTTGAAACTTTATATTTAATGTTTCTGCTGTTTTTTTGACCATAGAATCTCTTAAAGGTGGAAAGATGGTATGAATTTAAACACTAAATGCATCTGAGGACGTTCTGTACCTCCTTTATGGTGAAAACGTCTTTGGTGGCTCCAGCGTGTTGCAGCAGAGACCCGAACTCCACCTTCGGTCTCACCTGAACACAAACAGGAAGTGAGTCACGCAGTAAAACCAGGAAGTGGCGGTTTAAAACGGCAGCAGCTCACCAGCTTGTTTTCATTGGCGAACTCCCCGTCAGCTGACATGGTGATGCCGGTTTTAGCTTCACCTGGTTCAAATTCTGTAAATAAAATTTTATCATCTATCAATAGTTACTAAAGGAATCCTGTTATTGCATGTTGGGCAATAAAATGTGTTATTTTTAATGTATTTCTAATATTGTATAAGAAATTAAGAGGTAAAATATACAAATCTGACAAATTTTGTCCAATTAATTAATGACAGATTATAAAATTAACAGTTTTAGTTAAAAATATTGTGCTGAAACTTTTCCCTACAACATTTAGGCCTGGTGCAATAATCAATAAATCAATTAACCGCATAAGAAATTTAAACTAAATTTCTCTTTCTAGCAAAAACTGGATGATAAAAGTTTTCAGTTTGAAGGACAATGTTGTATTATTATACCATTATATTACTTTAAAATAGTTTCAAAACAATATTATCGTTTATCATGACAGGAATATCTACATCCAAATTAATAATCAGATTTCAGACACATCCAGTCGTTAAAATCAAACTATTTAGATAATTTATTCACTTCAAACGTCACAAGATTAGAAATCCTGAAAATAATTTTCAAAACCTTTTTTTATTTGCCATTTCACTCCAGATGAAGCAGAAAACGAGTAGAAATGGTTTTTCTTACCTGAGTTTCTAGCAGATCTGGACTCAGCAGCCCATCCTGTGCAAAGCAGAGCAGATAAAGTGCAGTGAGCAGCGCCAACAGAACCAGGACCTCTTATGCTTCCACTCAGACATGTTGGGACAGACCGGCTGTTTGGGCCGGCCCAGCCTGAACCGGGCCTATCAGGGCCCTGCAGCGCTGACTCAGCAGCAGGAACCGACCAGCTGATTCAATCAGCTGCTGCTGCAGACATGCCAGGACTAGTCCACTGTGACTCATCTATCCCAGTGAGGTCGCCGTGACAACCAGCTGGTAACCAGTAACCAATGCATGCTGCCACCATTTCTCAAAAATTACACTGAAGAGTAAAAATACTTTAACATATTTTTACTTATTTGGAAAAGAGTTTACTCAAGTACTAAGTAACTGATCAAATTATCAATCATTTAAAATTACATCATCAGATGGATCAAAATATAAAGTTAAGTGGAAATCTTGTTGTTTTTTTTAAGGACCAAAATGACAAAAATTTGTAAAACAAAAATAAAATCAGGCAAAAGAAAATGTTTATGAATCAGTTTCTTTCAATAAAAAACTTGTAAAACTTGAACAGAAACTGCAGGAGTGAGTCTGAGTTTTAGTTAAAACAAGTTTCTTTTTCATTCACTGGGTAGAAAATCCAGAAATTTCACTCAAGTAAGATTAGAAAGTACAGTGTAGTAAAAATACTCCTAAAACTGCATTTTTTCCAAAAAGTTCCTCAAGTAAATGTAACTAGTTACTAACCAACTCGGAAGTCAAAATCATCCCAATAAACTGTTAATATATTAATAAATATTTGTGTCTGCATTAAATTAGTTCTTCTTAACATTACATAATATTAAACATCTTTTCACACTGATCAGTTCCTCCAGAATTTCTCGACTGTTTTTGAGATTTTTGTAATTTAGAAATATTACTGGGCCACATGAAGAGCTGCGGTGGGCCAGATTCGGCCCCCGGGCCTTGAGTTTGACACCTGTGCTCTGTCTCTTTAAAATGAATAATAAGTTTATGTCTGGACATGTTGACTGGTTGATTTTCCTCCAGTGTTCAGCAATAAAACTGTTTTAATAATTTAACCGGAAACACAAAATGAGTTTTAAAATTCAAGAAGAAGAACCTGATTTACCTCGATTTCTGGTTGTTTTCAAACATAAATGCAGCTTTTAAAGACATTAAAATAAAATAATATTAACATTATTAGCATATATGCAATCCTACAGTCCTCAATTTAAACAATTTTATAAATTTAACACTAGTGTTTCTTAGGTTTTTTAGCGCCTAGTTTCATTTGTTCCCTCTTTCTGTGTTGAAATAAATACTTAGAAATTTTAAACCCTTGAAATAATAATACTAAAATCCAGATTATTCGGTTAAATTTTAATTTCCTGCCACATTTAAAATGTCTCATCAGAACTTAAAAATAAATTTTAATCATCTTTTTCCAACTCAAACTGTCACTTAAAATAATTTCCCCCATTTGTATTTGTGTAATGTCTAAAACAGGTTTTAATAGAAATTTTAAAAAAAAATGGAAATAATAGGGGACATTTCTTTAGTTTTATAATTTGGTGTTCAACATGTAAAGAAACTTAAATTATAATATTTTATTTTATTTAAACTTACCCTGACAAAAAGGGAGAAATAAAGTTTGTTGTTAAACTAAAAAAAACAACATTTTTAAAAAGTAAATATATTTTTTTCACATGATTACATAAACTTTTTTCTTTTGCGTTCCCTCGCAATAATCCACTGGTAACTGATCAGTAGATTATTGCGAGGGAACGCAGTATTTCTTATAGGTATATATATATATATATATATATATATATATATATAACAAAAGTTTATTAGATTTATTAAGTTTATCTGAAGTTTTATTTATATTTAAAATGTACAAACTGTGCTGACACATTTGTTAAATCCTTCATATTTTGTTCCCAGTCATTAAAATAAGATTTTTTTTTTACATCTAATTTTCTTTAAACATAAAAAATTAAAAGTTAAAGGTATTTATTTTTTAGCAAAAATGTGCAACTTTGATAATATTTCCTCATAATTGATATTTACAGAAAAATAATCCACACAACTTTCTTACTTATTGCCACATTTAGTTCAAATGTTTATGAAGAAAATCTAACTTTTAAATTGGCTAAAAAAAATATTCAATTTTGTAATTTGATTAAAAATATTTAAAATATCTATCCTGATATTTATGTTTTTGTTACAAACTTAACGCTGTAATTTGAGATCCAGCCGTTTAAACAAAACTGTGTATAAGTTTTAGTTTCACTAAGTTTGGTTGGATTAATAATTTATGTAGAAATTTGGCATATTTATGCCAAACTGTTATGTCTCATAAAATAATCCTATTTTTCAGTTTTGGTTGTTTACAATGTGTAAATATAACTGATTAATGTTAATGAAACGGGTCATAGGAAGCAGAAGCACCCAGATGAGTTACGCTCATGTTTTTGTGTCCCGGTCCAGAAAGAACAGAATGTTTTCTAGAAGCTACTGGACCGTTTTCGGTCCGAACCTCACGTGTTGGACGGATTTGTCCGGACTTGTCCCGCTCCTCTCCCGCCCACTCAGACCTCAGTGAGTCAAAACAAAGTCTGCCATCAGCTCCGATAACATTTAATTATTCCTACGCACTTATTAAGGTTAATTAATAACCTTAATTAAAGGTTATTAAGGTTAGATTAAAAAGCAAAAACAAGAAGATTTTAAAATAAATGTACATTTAAACGGTGCAGTCAATCTGTCTTTATTTACGCACTAATGTTTGTAACGGCTGTGTTAGAAAACTGCATGCAGATTAAACTTAAGTTGCATTAATAAAAAGAAAAACACTAACAATTTATTTTAGTTAGACAGCGAGTTTTCTAACTTTGGCAGAATAAAACATTACACCAGGAGCGTCTCTCGCTACCATTCCGGTACGTCTCAGTTAGGAAACTCCGAGGCTCTGCGGCCTACTTCTACTAGCTTGACGATAACTTCGTATTTCTGCTGAAATTACAACGTAAAACACTTTAATTGCCTTTGAATTACTCACCTTTAACAGCTTGGTAAACAAATTCCTTAAATGTTCATTAAACGTCCAGTATTGCGAAAAGCCTTTCGAGTATTTAAACCTCGCTTCGTCCTTTTAGTTTATATTTCGGCGCCTCTAGTGATGCTATGGCGCCCCTAGTGTCCGGAGTCTGTGGTTACATAACTCCAACATGGTGAAAGTGTTGATTACATATTTTTACACAAAATAAGGCTAAAATAATTTATTTTTTTGATTTTTTTTTTCCATTGCTCTGAAAATTATTATTTTTTTCTCTATGTGGATGATCCAAAGATTCATAAATGTCTCAAATTCCTTCAATTAGCCTTCCCTTATACCAGGGTTCCTCAAATCCAGGCCCTTCAGCTATTAGATGTGTCCCTGGTGCAACTGTAACCTGGTTGTATGTCTCTTTTGTTATAATTACACAAAATGTATTTTTTTTTGGTTATTTGTATTGTTTCTTACCTGACCGAAGATCTGTCATTGTTTTAACTGTGTTACTTTAAGAGTGGAAGCCCCTCCTTTTTATTTCTTCTTCTGTGGTATTGTCTTTAAATTGTTTGTGCCCCTTAGACCCTCCCCTTTTGTCATGTTGTCCTGTGGGAGAGGTGTGTACTATTTATTTCTCATCTAAATACATACAGTTTATTTATAGATTTATTAAGTTAATTTCTGTTATGTACTTTTGTTTATGTAGGTTTTGGAGCGGGCAGCCTGCAACACGGTTATTTTCTATATGTTGTTCTTGTCAGAATAAAGCTGGAAACCATCTTTTAAAAGATAAACCGTGTCGCGGCCTGATCACTTCACTAAACCAGCACAACGCAGAATGGATCCGGTTACACAACACACCTGAATCAAATGACTGAATTGCCTCTTCAGTGTTATGTCAGGTTCTCCAGAATCCCTGCAAATGGTTACTTCAATAATCTATTATTCTAAAATAAAAAGTCACATTTTGCAGATTTTCATTTAACCACTTTAGCCTTTTACATTAAATATGCAAGTACATAATTAAATTCCTGTTTTAAATAAGAAAATAAACATTTTATTGCCTAAAATGCAACAGTATAACACTTTTTATTATTTTTCCGAACAGAATTTGGACCAGGTAAAACTGCCACTTGAGTTCTGGGTAGAACATATTTACTGATGTATCTATTAAATGCAAAATGCGTATTTTTTTGTACAATTTTGGCTTAATTACTGCTCTGACTTGTTCTTTCAGCAAATGGCCTTTTCTGAGCCATTATACTTCAGCTAACAGTTAATCGATTACTAAATTAGCTGCAATCAAATCTTTTTAGATAGAAAAATTAAATATTTAAATTTTCAACAGTTGGTAGCAGCATATACTTTGTGGACCTCCCAGAGTTGTCCAAAACAAAGATATTTGCTCATTTTTTGATGTCTTTGGGAGAACAAAAACAAGGATTCTTTCAGAATTTGATTATATTCAAGAGGAATCAAAAGCGTATATTCACAGCTCCGCTACAAGAGAAAAAGCTTTTATTTTAAAAGAAAAAGAAACAGTTTAGAAAACAAACAAGAGACGAGGAATTCAAACAATGTTCTGAATGTGTGGAGGTTTATCTTTGAGGTCACGGCTGAAGGTCGTAGCCCAGCGGGCCGAGACCCTGATCCAGCAGAGCGAGCGACGAGTCCCGCAACTTCTGGAGAAACCTCCTCAGCTCCTCTTTAGAGAAAACCTGCAAAACAAGAAACCTTCATCAACATTTCAATCACCTATGTCATCTCAGAGCAGAGAACTGCGACGGTGTATTAGGGCCATTGTAACTAGAAAAAAAGAAAAGAGGAAATTTCCTCCGAAAAACTGAGAAAGTTTGAGATTACTCTCATATTTTCTGAAAACAAAATGAAAATATCAAACATTTGTTCAAAACAAACTCAAATTTTGAGATTAATCTGGAGGTTCTTAGTTTCAAAGTAAAAAAAAAATTGCTAGAAAAATAAAAATTTTCGATTTTCCATATTTGAGATTAATCTCAGAAATTTCGAGATAAATCTAGGAAATTTCCAAGTTTTTCCTAGCAAAATTCTCAGATTAATTTAAGGATTTAACTTTTTCCTATTTAAAAAATATACTAATGCCAATATTCCTGAGTGTTTCCTTTTTCTCACACATTAACTTTTGGAGCACAGAAATGTCAAGAGTTTTTTTTCTAGCAAAAATTTGAGATTAATCTAAAATTTTCAACCGTCTAAACTAAAAAGTTTTTTCTTGCAAATTTTTGAATGTTGGCGCTCGGAAATGTTACTGTTTTCCAAGTAATCACAAATTTTCAGATTTTTATTTTAGACAATTTTTTTTGACTTTTTGAACTCAGAAATTTCCGTTTTTTTCTGGAAAATTCCTGACATTAGAATTTTTAGGGGTAGATTTACTTCTTGTTTCCATCTATATGGCTCTTAATATCCCGTCGGATAGAACTGACATTTAGAGCCGATTACAGCTGGAGTTTATCCCAGTTACCTGGTAGAGTTTGTGCTGGTCAGATGAGATGATGTCGGCGAGTCGCAGCGCCTCCTGGTGTCTGGAGGAACTCTGCAGCACGCTGAGCAACAGGAAGGTGAGGCGGGGAAGACAGAGGGAGCGCAACGCCGCCATCTGGTGGCTTCGCTCCTCATCTGACTCAGACTCCTAGGAACAAATACACACAATTAGTGTGTTTAAGTCTGAAGCAATAAGCAACTATCGCTTGATAAATTAAAACGAGCTCAATGTTTTATTTCTTGTTTTCGATTGTAATATTTTGGACAGGGTTCGGTTTATAGCTAAATGAACGAACCTCTCTGTTGTCGACCATCCAGCCTCCGTCTACGAAGAGCAACACGTTGTAGATTCTCTCCTTCACGTCTTCAGTCAGGACATCAAGGCGACTCGACCACTCCGTCCTGGAGGCCTGAAGCACAAAAACACTCGATTCACACCCAACTGGAGATGCAACATGGCCGATCTTTATTCCGATTTCAGACATGTTGGAACTAAACTTCCTGTTTTGTTTGTTTTTGAACAGAACAATATTTTATCCCTGAATCTCAGCTGAATCACAAGCAGTGTTTTCTTCCCCACTGTCGCCTCATGCTTGCTCAACTAGAGGAACTGCAGCAAAGGTAACAACTCAATGAAATCTGTTTGCCTTTCTCAGAAAACTGGAAATTTAACCACTTATTTGATTTGAATTGGACAATATGTAGATGGAGCTGAAATTTTTTAGTCTGGTAAAATAAATTAATTTTGTGAAAAAGTTTAATATTTTCTCACTCATTTCAGAAAGTGAAATCACACAAACTGAAATATTTCAAGTCTATTTCTTGTCATTTTGAAGTTTCTGGCTCTGAATCTGAATGCTAAAATCATATTTTATATCTGTCAAATATAGCTGGAAAATATGGCTTAAAAATAAAATCTACAGCTTCTAATACCAGATCAGATTTCCAATTTTATTTTTTTCTTCACTTTTTAAAAAATAAAAAATAAATCAAATTAAAAGCAAGGAGTGCATTAGTGAGAAAAAAAATCCAGATTTTCCAAAAGTCAAACCTTCATAAACCCTAAATTTGTTTAATACAATTATTTTATAAATATTTCTACTGTCAGACTTTTAACTTTTTAACCGAGTCCACAAAGTAAATTGGAACAAATGAAGTTTGTGGCAGCGTCTTTCATTCATGATTTATCGACGAAAGTTCATTAATTCTTCTAAAAATAAGCAGCAAATCACAAATTGGCTCCTCTTTAACCCTTCAACGTTTTTTAAGATGTGGCTCAGCAGATCTTCCACCTGGGGTTTGCTAATTGCTGCTGGCTAGTCTGAAGGAGCCAAGTGGGGGAGGAGCTGCGCTCCTGAAGGCGAGGCCAGGTCCACCCAGGTGTTTTGCACAACTGAATGGTTGCCATGGAGATTAAAGGATCAAAGCAAAACTCCAGGTTTGTTTTTGATGAGGGAAAAACTTTATAACATAAAGATTAAAAAAAAAAAAAAAAAGTAGATTTTACACAATACCGCCTAAGAATCTATTTTTACCTGGTACTCCTTCTCTTTCATCTCATTGGCCACTCTCTCTGTGAATTTGGCCTCTGGCGCCAACGCCGGCCTCTGGGGAGCGGAGCTGCTGTGGCTGAACCAGTCAGTGAACGCCTCATGGGCTTCCTGTAAACGGATAGCGTTAGCATTGGTACCGCACGCTGATGTCATCAGAGCCCCGCCCACTAACCAGGTAGGCTCTGATGCACAGGTGCTCCCTGATGGCGTTCTCATCCTCTGCAGGAAGGGGAGCAGTCTGACCGACGGCGGTCCACTGCGAGTAAATCTCCCTCATCGAATCCTCGGGAACCTTGGAGAAAACGGCCTTGGCTGCGTCGTGTTTCTGCAGCGCTGAGGCGGAAACAAGATGGCGGTGCTTTCAGTCACAGAACCAGGAGAAAATTTTTTAAAAAAGAATAAAAAAACTCCTGAAGGCAAAACAGAAGTACCCAGGAAGTTCCTCATGATGGCGTTGGACTGCTTCAGCGCCTCGGCCCGGTGGGCGGGGTCAAACAGCAGCCAATCAATGACGTCAATCTTCTGCTGGTCGTCCTATGAAAGCAGAGGAAACGGTGACAGATATTAAGGAAGAGAGGAATTAAGGATTGAAGGAGAGAAGGATGAAAGGAAAGTAGGAAGACATTTAGAAAGGGGGTAGGCAGGATTGGAAAGGAAGAAGAAAGGAAATAAGTAAATTAGGACACATGGATGGCAGGAAAGTAGAAAGGAAACAAGGAAAAAAGCAAAGAAGGAGAAAGGGAAGGAAGGAAACAAAGGAGAGAAGAAAGGAAGGATTTTGAGACAGATTTGATGAACCAGTTTCAGATTTTTCTTCCTTGTTCCATGTTGAACAGAAAAAGATCAACTGCAGTTTAGGAAACCCTCCAAAAAATTGATGTTAAATATGAATCTCATCTTTTCAATGTATGAAAATACCTGGTTTCAGCTGCAAATAACGTTTTAATCCGACTCTGGTTTTTACCTGAGTTGTTCCCGTCTCCAGCGTCTGGCTGTGATGCGTAAAACCTGCGTCGTCTTTGCGCCGCACCGTCTCCACCACCAGCCGGGTGATCGCAGAAACGTCCAGACCTGAACACAGACGGTCAGTGTTATTCAGAGAGCAGGCCGCCAGGGGGCGCTGTGGAGGCCTCAAAGTTAAAGAGAAGGTGAGAAAAATACAAAATTGAATTTATCCCATAAATTAAACCCTAATTTTTTTATTTCAGCTTTTATATATATATATATATATCTAGATATATATATATATATATCTAGATATATATATATATATCTAGATATATATATATATATAAAAATAAATATATATATAAAATATATAAGTTAAAATAATTTATTTAAATTATTGAAATGTTTCTGATCCATCAAACTAGCTTAGCAAACAAAAAATGGAAAAATTGAAAGGAACCAAATGCTGAACCCCCCCCCAAAAGGACTGACAATAAGATAAATTAATTTAATTAATATGTCTGTCACAATAACTAATGTTGCTAGAAAATACATTTTCCCAAAAATTACAGCAACAAACAATAACATTTATTAAGACCATTTTAAAGTCATATAATGATAATAAAATGTAAGAACACATTCTCAAATATCAATAAATTTAAATTCTAATGAGTGTTTAACACTGGAACTGGAAGACATTTTAAATATCCAAAATAAATAAATAAAAACAACAGAAACATAAAATAAATTATGAAGTCTGTGTAAACAAAATTGTCCTAAAAAAAAAAAAAAAAAAAAAAAAGGCTAGTTGAGATCAAAACATGAAAAGAAGACTTTTGTCATCCAGTTTTTGGTTTTAGGTGCAATGAATTGATTTAATATTACATATTTTATCACAAATAGACAGGAATGTTATCAAAAACTTAATTATAATAAAATTTTCTGCTGCAGAACTCATGGTCATTTAAAATCCAAAGCTATGAGACAACATTTATATTAAATGATTTGTAAAAATTATGGAACGATGAATGAAAAACTAAACGTTTTGCAACAATGTCAGGTTTGCAACAACCGACCTGCTGCAGTTGCCAGCTGCAGGCAGCGGGGGCGCCGCTCCGGCTGGCCCACCGTCTCCAGGAAGGCGGCGTACTGGTTGGTGGCCAGAGCCGCGGGAAGCTGACCCACGTAACTCGCCACCAGGTCGGTCTGCTGGTCCCGGATCAGGAGGGAGACGTACGCTTTCAGCACGTCCACACACACTTCCTCCTCCAAAACAAAGAAATGACCTCACTGCTACTTCCCTTCACGTTTTATTAGAAATATTAAAAACGAAACCTTACCTTTAAAGCCAAACCAAGAGAGCGGAAAAACAACACCAGGTGAGTCATGAAGCGCAGCAGGTGCAGAGGGAGGGGCTTAGAGGCCGCGAGCCAATCAGAAAACTCCTCCATCAGACCTGAGTCAGAATGAGCAAAAAAAATAAAAATCAGCAAAAATATTAGAAACTGGAGATAATTTATTGATTTTTCAGCCACATTTAGAAACTTTGAAAGAAAGTAAACACCCGTCAAGAACCCGCTTCTAGTGGCAAAAGTATTTACACCCCTAAAAAAGATTAAATAAAACATTTAGGGCTTAATAAAATAATTTCTTTTGTGCTATGTTATTGAATTAGAGAAAATATCTGAACCGATATCAGAATTATTATTGGAGGGAAAGAGAGAAAGTAGGAAACATGGGAAGCAACTAGAAAGGAAGGAAGAACAAAGAACATAAGAAAGTAAGGAACAAAGGAAAGAGGTAAAAAAGGAAGCAAGGTGAGACGTTAGGACACATGGAAATCAGAACAGAAGGTAGAAAGGAAACAAAGCAAGTAAGGAAAGACAAGGAAATCTGGAAGACAACAAGCAAGGAAGGAAGGAAAAAGACGCATGAAAGGAAAGAAAAGGAAGGAAGGATAATAGGACACATAGAAGGAAGGAAGGAAAATTAAGTAAGTAAGGAAAGACATGAAAAAAAGGAAGGAAGGAAGAGAAGTTAGGACACACGGAAATCAGGAAGGAAGGGAAAAAAAGGAACAAAAGAAGGAAGAAAGGACAGAAGTTAGGAGACATGGAAGGAAAGAAGGAGTCGTGGAAGGCTCCCATCAGATGGAAAATGTTTGGTGGGTGTGAACTTGTGCGAGGCAGTATAGATCAGAATCTATACTGATCTATACTGATGAGTATACATCAGTAAAGTTGATCTCTCTCAGCCACCATACAGGAAGTAAACCGTGAGATCTCACCGTCCAGATCGCCAAGAATCACAAACTTTTGGATGACGTGAAAATGTTCTCTGGTCTCCTCCAGAACTCTCTGCTCCAACGACACAGAAACACAGATTCACATGTTTACAGTCATGTGTTCATAACGTCGCCCCTCATTCATTCATCAGGAGGTTCACCTTCGATTCTGACGCCTGGAGCTCCTCAAAAACTTTCTCCATGGTCCAGCTGAGAGGAAGGAAGGAAGATGGCAGAGAAATGAGAGACAAACTCCTCCTGCGGTTCCTCTTCAGCTCTTTGTGTCTTACTTGGCCTCCAGATATTCCCGCGGTAGTGTCTCCAGCTCCTGATGCGTCATCCCCGATGACATCAGTTCCTTTTCCACCAGCGAGTCCACCATGACCCGGAAGTACGCCCAAACGCAATCCTCCCACGACTCGCACACAGCCAGGATCTGAAACACACAAACGGCCATCGGCCAGAAACTTTAGATTCACATTTATTATCAAATAACGTGAGAATGAATAAATCACGTAAGTATGACAGATTTAGCCAGAGAGGCTAATTTCCATATGTAGTTCACAAACAGGATATATTATATTATTACTAAAGTTACATTACATATAACTTATAATATTTATAGTGATGATATGAATTAGATTTTTTTTTAATCCAAAGTCTAAAATTCCACAAGTTAAAATTGATTTTATTTCTTAATATTTTTAAATTAAAGTTGGGAATCAATCACCTAAGTATTTATTCTTTTGTACTGGTATTAATACCGTACTTGTATATCAACTGTAATAATTGGACCTTTTTCTTTATTTTTGCACTTAGAAAAGAACATGCAAACTGTTTTATTAACGTTAAGATGAACACTTGATGAACATCTTACCAAGTATTTTTGGTCTAGTTTCTAATGCAAACATCTTAATTCACTTGAAATAAAAAAACTTCCAACTGCATTTTCAGCGAGTTTGTTTCAAGTCAATAATTGCTTAATATTGATGAAACATTATTAGTTTCAGAATGGGCCCAGTGTTGAACCTTGGGGGACACCTGATTCATTCTGAGCTACACTGGAAGTGAAACACTCACCGGTTTGATGTTTCCACTCAGGCTGGCGTAGATCGCCCGTTCGTATCTGTTCAGCTGCTCCTGAAACAGAAACAAAAAACTCAGATCTGAATCAGGGCTGAACAATTAATTGTGATTAATCAGTTATTAAAATAATTGTCAACCTAGTAATCCATTAATCATTAACTGCAGAACACAATCTAAAAAAAAAAGCCAATTTGCTTAAAAAGTAAAAAACTCAGGCCAATACCAAGATGGCCGTCAGCTACAAAGTTCCTGAGAATTGAGCTCCTTTTGAATTATTTTTTTTATTTGCATCGTAATATATTTCTAATATTGTGTAAGAAAATAGATTTTTATGAAAAATATGCAGAATATGCAGATTTCCTATCCAATTAAAAGTCAGAATAATTGATGACTACAATAATCACTAGGTGCAGCTCTGCTTTAAGTGTGAAATATGTCTCAGTTAAACTAAATTTTGTCTAAATTCAGTTGTGTTTGCTAGGAAAAAGGAGAAACAATAGAAAACAATATGGGAGGCTTTTTCATTTCACTTCCAAACATCTTAATTTCTAACTGAATATTTTGGACGCTGCAGGTGAAGGTGAGCGGACCTCCTCTGCCATCCTCCAGCAGCAGGCCTTCCAGATCCCTCGCTGTGGGTTTCCCTCAACAGGCTGCAGCTCTGAGTTTCCTGCAGGAGCAAACAGTCAGGTTATTCCTTATTTTTGAAGGTTTTTTTTCTAATTTTCTATCTGTGGTCATTATAATCCTACTTTTAAGAACAATAATCATGTCAACATGTGGTCAGTAGTGACCTGAGGTCATGTTGGGGTCATGGTATAGTTTCCAGCCCTCCAGAGTTGCTGCTCTCCAGGCCTGACCGCAGCGTTTACAAAGCCTCTGAGCCTGGAAACAAAACGCAAAACATGCAAAAACGCAATAAAAGCTGAAAGAGAAGAGAAATCCCGATTAACGAAGTGAAGTTTGCTCCACCTCATCTGTCATTCCCGCTCGGATCAGGGTGAACAGGTTCTTCAGCAGCCGGGCATCGTCTTCTCTGTCCAGGTCCGCCAGGGGGCGCTGTTGCCGGAGGGGAGCGTCTGGGTCCTGAGCAGAAAAATGCAACTGTTACATGCTAACGACGCGTACAGATCCGTTTCCTCTGCAGAACCGAACCTCACCAGCTCTGTGACCAGAGGAACGTGGAAGTCGGAGGCACTATTGCTCCTCATCTTCAGAGCGTGAAGCGTGTTCTCCCTGAAATGCAGACAGGTGTTTTAAAACACACAGGCGAGTTTCACCGAGGAATCATTAACAGATAAACTCACCAGCAGACGTTTTTGGCGTAATATTCAATATTATCTGAAAAATCTCCAATCTGATCCTTGGCGATGCTCTCTAGCCAATCAACCACCAGCTGCAGTAAAAAATAACATTTTAATCTCAATATTGTTTTAGTAGAAGGAAGTCCAAAACTGTTCAAAGTAGCAATGAGCAAAGATTCATCTTTAAATTCAATTCATATTCACAAATATAAAAATACTTTATGGCAAATTTAATAAAAAATAAAAACCTGAGTTTTCTCTAGTATCAGGACTGACTATCTTTCCATAGAATAAAGAACTGAACCTTTCATAATATTCTGAATAAACTGAAAATTTTTATTTTCTCATTAGTAAATTTACACATATTTAGAAAATATTTGTAAAACTTTAAGCTGTAGATTAATTCTTTGCTACAAACCATCACTTTTCATTTAACCACGTTAACCTTTTTATTCAATATTAGAAATGCATTAAAAAATGCTAATTATAATAATAATTATGAAATTCCTATTTTTGATAAGAAAATAAGCATTTTATTGTCTAAAATGCAAATTCAAATGAATTCAAATGCTACTTGAGGTGTTTTGGCTAAACATATTTACAGAGGTTGTTTTTACCTTAAATGCAAGATATGTATTTATTTTGTGCAGTTTGGGCTTAATTACTGCTCCGAACATGTTTTCTCAGCAAGTTAATGATTAATCGATTACTAAATTAGTTGAAGATAATTTTATTAATCGATTCATCATGATTGTTTGAGTCTTAAATGATTTGTTGTTGCATTTTAGGCAATAAAATGTTTAACTCAATGGATTTCTTAATTTATATTTTTTAATATTACATAAAATAAGCTTAAGTGGTAAAATAAAAAACATGTTTCCTGCGTGTTACCTGGCTCTGTCGTACGATGGCGTCTCTCTGGAAAAGTTGCTCCACAACAACCTTCTCGCTTTCACTGGGTACCTGCAGAAATTTTTTTTTAAATCTCATCTGGACTTTTTGTCGGCTGCATCACGACGTTTTCTGACATGTTTATTGCTCTAACGTGACTACGGTTAACTAACTTAACGACAGATGAAGAAATGATCCCTTATTTCTTTCTATTTTTCTTCCAAATTCAGGAATTCTTCCAATCTTGCAGCTTTTGTCTCATTTTTAATTTTAAAAAACTTCCACTTACAACCATGTCGATCATCATGTCCTCCTCCAGCGCCAACTGGACCCGATCTCTGCAGAATCAGACACCAGGTTAATTTAAAAAAGAGACAAAGGCGCCTGAGGGAACTGGATGGATACCTGTAGAGCGAGGCGATGAGCCTCCAGGTGCAGTTTTCCTGCTGCAGCAGCCAGCGGACCCCCGCCGTCTTACTGTTCTGACCCGCTCGCAGCACCACGGACTGCAGAACGTTCACCTGCAACAGAACCAAGATCAGGTTCTGCCTTTTTATTCATCAAAACGCAGCCAGAAATTTACATTTTTCATACTCTATTTAAAAAAAATACCTAAACTTCATAATCCATTTTAATTACTGTTGTTTGGGTTGTTTTATTAATTTTGGATATTTAAAATGTTACCGTGTTAAATGTTCTTTAGAAATTAAAGTTGTTTCTTTTTTTATATTTGTGTTGGTATACTTGCATTAATATTACAATTTAAGTTCAATATGGCATCAAAATAATGTCATTGTTTAATCACAATCATTTCTGGGATAATGTAATAGAACTAGTGCTGGACAACATGGCTGAAAAACATATCAGTCGATATCAGTAATTGATTCATTATTCTGTTGTAAATATCATTTGGTGTGACGTTTCCTGTTGTATCCAGTTTTTCTCTCCATTCTGTTGCTTTTTATTTTTATGCTGTTTTGAGGCACCGTGGCGGAACATTAAACTGCTGCTGCGCCAGTTACTCAACAAGTTGTTGCTAGGCAACTGAACTTGAAACTGCCAGCAGGTGGTTGCTAGGCAACCAAAGAATGAGTCAGTTAGTTAACTGTATCAGAGGTCAGCGAATATTCTAAATATTGAATATTTTACCAGATGTAAAATATTTAATATTTTGAATATTTAATAGATTTATTGTGACACTGATCACAATAAACCAATAACAATATATATCATGACAAATATGAGATATACTGTTATTGATTTATCGTCCAGCCCTAAATAGAATAAATAAATGTAAGAAGCAGAACTCCATGGTTCTGTTCCCAGTACCTTCTCCTGGCAGATGTTCTGATAATCCTCCAGGAGCTCAAACACAGCAGAAGAAGAGTGCTTCAGGAAGGAGGCCAGGAACTCTGGGAAAAGACTGGCGGCCACTGAGCCAATCAGAGAGCCCGATGTTAAAACGTGATGATCATAACGGCACAGCAGCCAATCATTCAGGAGTCCCTCACCAGCCTCTCCAGGGTCGTCCTCCTTCAGCAGCGCTGAGCTCAGGTTCTCCTCGTCGTCTCTAAAGAAGCTGCTGCTGTCCAACCCGGAGACGGGGGACATATACAAGCTGTTGGTCCAATCGCTGTCCTCCAAGTTCTGCTCACACGCAAATAAATTAAATACAAACAAACCCAAATACAAGATGGACACCAGCTTCCGAATGCGTGTCTCACCGTGTTGTGCCGGGGTGTGTGTGTGTATCGCGGCGTACGAGCGCCAGGAACCAAAAAGGAGGAGACGTCTGAAACTCTGGGAGTGACTTGGAGACAAAAAGACGGGAGCAAAGTTTGGGATTTAGTCCAACATGGAGCGGTTTTATTGTTAAAATATTTGGACTTGGGCTGGGCGATAAAACAAATTTTTTGGTTTTGAATATTTAACTTTTGGAAAATCTGGATTTTTTTTTCCCCCGCCAATGAACTTCTTGGATCTCCTTAGTTCAGTAATGTCAGGGCGGCCATCTTGTTTTGGCCTTTGAGTTCCAGTCAAATTTACAATGGAGTATTAGGGCCAGGCTAAGATTTTCTTTTTTATAAAATAAAAGTTATGTTACAAGATTGTAATAATACCAGAGTCAAAGTTGTAATTTGACTCTGCAATTTGAATTTGACATTTTTCTTGTAATTTTAAGGCAAAATGTTAATAAAATGCTTTTCTGGTAAACATTTTATTTTAAATATCGTAACCTGAACCTAATTATTCGTCCTCAGAAAGGATGAATAAAATTAAAAAAAAATTTTAATTTATTCTTTAGAAATTAAAATTGGAAACCAGATCTAGATGGAAAATTTATTTATTTTTAACACATTGCCCAACCCTACGTTGAACTTTGACCCTCACCAGCCTGTCGGAACAGGGGAGCTGGGGTGTTCCTCAGGGAGCGGGCCGGGGTGAACGAGGGTCCGATGGGGCTGGAGCCAGGTGACGGGACTGAGCACAGAGTCAGGAACATAACCCAAATGTTTCTCTAACAAATGATTTTCATGACTAGTTCATTTCAAACCTCCAGAAAAACAGCAGTTAGCGAATGATCAACTAAACAACAACTGTTCTCTCATGTGCTGCAAAGCTACTTAGCTATCAGGGATACAAACAGCATTTTAACAACTTTACTGGACTTTGATGTTCTCTAATGGCACCTTTATCCTCTGAACTACTGGTTCACAAACCTGTGTTATTGGAGGACTCATGTAAAATAAAAATAATCTGTTTTATCCATGAACAACAGTCAAAATCAAAAGTTTTTTTTATCTGAGCTTACAAATAAAAGTATTTTTCTTTAAGGATACAGGCCACTTTCTTCCTCCTGCGGGCGGCGACCGTCACCTCATCATCTCGCACCACTGGAGATGGCAGCTCAGTCTGACCCCTTCAGGACAAAAAGACACATGTGGCAAGTTGGTATTTTTATTCATTTGATCACTAAAAAATTTACATTTAAGAGCAAAATATGATGAAATTGTCTACATATGGATGGAGTTAAATGGGTTTTTCCTCCACTCAATTTTCCGTCATTGTGTTTGTATGCATTGCTCTCTGAAGAGCATGCTCATTCAGCATCGACTTTTTATCATTTACCATCTATTTAGAGAAATAATGCACAGTTTTCTAGACAACTGCCGAGTCAGTTGTGTTCCCAGTGAGTAGATTGGTGCATTTATTAACTCTATCCATGCTTTATATCTGTGTTACTGCATGTTATGATCACCCAACTCCATAAAGTGGTGTTGCATAAAGTTGCTATAGCGCACAATTTGAATCTGCTAACGCTTGAAAAAGTGTCGGTTGCTTCATAACAGTCGCCTTACTGGGTTTGTAACCTCTCATACTTTCTGGAGAACATTCCTAACTAGTCTAATCCAACACAGGTGTGTTTTCAATTCAAATTAAAATGGGCTTTATTGATCCCGAAGGGATATTAAATGTTGTCGTTGCTCATGTGGATGCTAGGTTTTGGCAGTGATTGCGTACTGACATCTACTTTTCTGATACAGAAAAGCTCTAATAACATTAAAAATCCTTTATTAAAGCGGGTTTTCAACTCTGTTATGGTCGGTTTTAAAGTTAACCCTCTTTATTCTCTCCATTTCATAACTCACGTTAATGTATTTATTTCCCAATTTCCAACTATGAACAATTTAAATAAACTGTAAACAAAATTAGCCTGCTAGCATCAGCATTCACAGTGGAAGGAAGGGTTAGCATAGTTAGCTGCTGCTAAAGAAAACTACGCAGCAAGAAAATGAACACAAACAGAATATAAAACCAGGAGCAAATTAAACACAACTAAAAACATAAAATTGTAAAATGACATATTTTACCAGTCCATTTTGGAGAGCTGTCAGTTCCCGCTTCACGAGGTTTTGCAGGCTTTCTTCTTCTCTTTTAAACTCTCCGTCAACTAACATGCTTAATACTCTCTACTGCCCCCTAAGGTAAAGAGTTAAATTGCACCCACACGGAGCCTGTCAAAGCCAATTTTTTTAAGTGAAATTAAGTTTCTTCGTGTTTAAATGTTAAAGAATAACAACAATAATAGTTCATTTACTTTTACGGTCCTTTAAAATAACCACTGGGCTAAACTAAGTGTTTTACAATGAATAAAAAAAATATATAAAGTCAACAATTGTGAAAACCCCGTATCATATATTACATTGTGTCAAGTGCCTTTAGTAGGAAATTATTGCAATTTGTGTAAAGATTCACTATTTCCTACACCCTCGTGTTTTGCCAATTAGATGTTCTCATTGGAAAGTAATGAAACATAAAAATACGGAGACTTTATTCTTGAGTTCTAGAGTATTGGAGCCATGCTCATAAAATAATTAAAATATATATAACATTTTGAGAATAATGTCATAATATTACGAGAAAAAAAATTTAATTGTATTGTTTGAGCTTTGACGTACATAACAATAAATAAAGTGGGGTTTTTTGTGTGTAGTGAGCCATCTCTTTAAGCGACCCATCTCTGCTCTCCAGTCCCCCCTCCGCTCCGTTAGCTGCCGCTGTGGCTCCGCGGTGTGAAACTCGGAGGAAACAGGAACAAACAGGACGATTCAGGCTTCAGTCAGTTGGACCGCTGCATGTCCACGGGCTGGGAAGAATAATCCACAGGTTCGGCAGAGATTCTGGCTCTGGAAACACCTGGACTGCAGCAGGAAGCACTGGGCACCGAGGCTGGGATTGGCTCGGTTATTTCCGGAGCGGATCCCGAAGTGAAGCAGGGAAGGAGAAAGGAAGATGGAGACCCCCAGGTAAACTTTTCTTATTGCGTGGCAGACTCTCATGCACATTGACAAGTTGTGTGTGTTTCTAAAATTAAAACTACATTTCTCATTAAAGCTACAGGAACTCACTTTTAAATTATTTCTATTATATTTAATAAATTTGGGAGAAAAATATAAGTAAAGTTTTTAAACTAAAGGATAAATATAAATCTTTGGAGTCAAATGTCTCCACTAGAATAACGAGGCTGGTTTTCTGAGCTGTTTGAGGACTAAAGGTTGAGTTTGATTCCTGCATTAGTGTTGAAAGTCATTTTAGTTCCAGACTTTATTCTCTGTACTGAAGGTAAATTCATCCAAACGTCTTTCTGTCCATTAAATTGTTGATGGGTTCATCCATCTGTTCATTTGTCCATATTTTCAACCCTCAATTTGTTTACATGTTCAATAATTTGGTGAAGTTTTGTCCATCCATTAGTTTCTTTTTTCCAATTTATTTATTCAAAATCCATCCATTCATCCATCCCTTCAATCATCCATCTGTCTATTTATTCATGCATCTGTCCATCCTTTCAACCTATTGTTCATCCATCCATCCGTCCGTCCGTCCATCCATCCATCCGTCCGTCCATCCATCTGTCCGTCCGTCCGTCCATCCATACATATTCTATAAAAACTGTATTATCTCTGGATCCGTTTGCTTCTGTAGTTCAATATAAAATAATAATAATAATAATAAAGTTGAGTTTATGAACTTTGGATCAACTCACTTCTCTTTAGATGATATTTTCTCCGTTCTGCTCTTTCTCCTCTGTAGTCCTGCATTTTGAGCGTGACAAATCCGTCTTGGGAAAAGTTGAACTGGGAGCCATCCGGAACCATGGCCCAGCAGCTCTTTGGGTTCTCAGCCAACCGGCGTATCATCACCGGCCTGCTGGTCAACCTCTTCTCCTCCATCTGCATCGTCTTCATCAACAAGTGGATCTACGTCCACTACGGCTTCCCCAACATGACCCTCACCCTCGTTCATTTTGTGGTCACATGGTTGGGACTCTACATCTGCCAGAAAATGGACATTTTCTGTCCAAAAAGCCTACCAGTGCGCAGGATCATGTGGTTGGCACTCAGCTTTTGTGGCTTTGTGGCCTTCACCAACCTCTCTCTGCAGAATAACTCAATAGGAACGTACCAGCTGGCCAAAGTCATGACCACGCCCGTCATCATCCTCATCCAGACCACATATTACAAGAAGACTTTCTCTACCAAGATTAAGCTGACGCTAGTGAGGAAAATCTATAGGGCTCAAACGATTAATCAGATTAATCACAATTAATCATTACTAATGGTGATTAATTGGGACTAATCCGATTAATCACAATTAATTGCATAAAGTAAAATTGATTGGACTAATTGCAACTAATCGGAATTAGCCAGATAAATAATGATTAATCAGAGTAATTTTGACTAATTGAGTTAATTGCAAGTAATCAGATTAATTGCAATTAACTCAATTAGTTGTGACTAATCAGAATATTTGCAACTAATTGGATTAATTGCAATAATCTAATTAATTTCAATTAATTGGCTTAATCATGACTAAACTGATTGTAACTTAGTAATCGGATTAATTGTAATTAATCTGCTTAATTAAGTAATCAATTTTACTTAATTCAATAAGCAAATTGAATTGTTTATTTGCATGTTTTAATGTTATTGATATGATATTGTATAAAGAAGGGTTAAGTGATTAAATGATAAATTAGTTGTGGTAATAAAAGTCTGATTTTGGGAATCTGCTGTAAAACATTCACTAAAGGATCAGAGTTTTGCTTCATTTGTCCTTCCAGGTACCCATAACTTTGGGGGTGATATTGAACTCCTACTACGACGTGCGTTTCAACCTGTTGGGGACAGTTTTTGCCACACTGGGGGTTCTTGTCACTTCACTTTACCAAGTGGTGAGTAAATATCCACCCATGGATCCTCTGAGAGCAGCAAACTAAACTGAAATGACGCAAAAACCCTTTTTGTGTTTCAGTGGGTGGGGGCGAAACAACATGAGCTCCAGGTGAACTCCATGCAGCTTCTCTACTATCAGGTAAGAAGTCTGGTGCAGGTCGAAGGTCAGTTATTGCTCCTAATAAACAGTCCAGTTGGGATTTCTCTTATCACTGCTGACTTGCAAAAACTAATCACAACCTGTACAGTTTTTGCCCTACATGCAAAACGCCATATTGATCAAAAACACGCCGCATCCGGCACCATCATGTTGAGGGGGTGCGTTTATAAAGCAGGGGAACATAGGGAGAACATTTCTGAACACAAACATTCAGCCAGAGCTACAATGTTTTAGATCAAAACATATATTAAAATGGCCGAATCAAAGTCCAGACCCAAATCTAGCTGTTTTACTACTAAAACTGCTATTCACAGACGCTCTCCACCCAGCTTGGCTAAGTTTGCTAAGAAGTATTTGCAAGAATTGCGGCTTCTAAATGTGCAAAGCTGGTGGACATAAACTCCGAAAGGCTGGAAAACAAATACATGCCACACTTTTCAGATTTACAAAGAGAATTTTGAGAATCTGTGCATCACTTTTTCCTTTATTTTTATTTTGTGTATTTTTAAATGAAATTAGTTTTAAAAAATATTTCATCATTTAAAATGTATGTTACATAATTTAATGAGACATTTATTTATTTCATGACATATTTGTTTAATCTTGTCCCATTTGGCCCTCCGTACACCTCAGGCTCCTCTGTCATCCGCCATCCTCCTTGGGATCATCCCGCTGTTTGAGCCGCTGGCCGGAGACGGCGGGATATTCGGACCCTGGTCACTGCCTGCTCTGGTCAGACATCAAACATGCTAACTCTAACACTACTGCTAATGCTAACATGGAGCATCTAACCCTGTTTTTTTCCTGAAGTATTAACTTTGCTGTCCTCCCTCCCACCAGGTGGCGGTGCTGTTCTCAGGTGTGGTGGCGTTCCTCGTTAACCTTTCCATCTACTGGATCATTGGCAACACTTCGGCTGTAACGTATCCTTCAGGCATGGAGGGGGGGAGTGGTGATGAGGGCTCAGGTGGTTCAAGAGGGATTATTTATTTATCCCTCCATTCATCCATCCTTTCATCCATCCGTTTGTTGTCCCTTGACTCCCTCCTTCAGCTACAACATGTTCGGTCATTTCAAGTTCTGCATCACTCTGATTGGAGGATATCTGCTCTTCCACGACCCGCTGTCTCTCAACCAGGTGAAGCTAACTTCCTCTAGCTCTGCTCCGTGGAGTCAACTATTAATGTCCTCCTAAACTGTCTGTCTGTCTGTCTGTCTGTCTGTCTGTCTGTCTGTCTGTCTGTCTCTCTCCGTCCGTCTCTCTCTCTGTCTCTGTCTGTCCCTCAGGCGTTGGGAATCCTCTGTACGCTGGCTGGAATCCTGTCCTACACTCACTTCAAGCTGCTTGAACAGGAAGAGGGAAAAAGCCGCCTGGCTCAGAAGCCATAGGCTGACCTCTGACCCCTCACAGCAACCAGATGAAGAAACCTCCTTGGATGTCTCAAAATGTCCTTTAGAGGAACAAAACATTTCTTTAAAATTTTACTCTTCAGTAAGAGAAGCGGAAACAAATCGCAGCATCGCCTCAACTCGAAGTCCAAAGCAGTGTTATCTTCAAAAAACAACATTTTTATTTTCAAAAAAGATCAGGATAACGGCCTTTCAGAAGTTTTTGCACAGACAGATTTGGGTCTGAGTTGTCTGCAGAATTTCCTGCGAATATTTGAGATTTAGTTGACAAACTGGACGGTTTTAGAGCAACGGATGAACAGAAATCAGACCAAAACAAAGCGTTTACCAGCAGCTTCCCCTGACGCTGCCTATTCTGCACATCGTTTGGCTGCCACTCATCATGGGCTGCAGTGTTGATCATTTTAGGTATTTAATGATTTATTTACTCATATTCTAGAGTGAATTTGATTATGTAAAACAAAGACTGCCTTTTTATCAATCAAGTTTTAAGCACACATGGTTTTTACAAAAAAGCAAAATACACACCCTTTAATGTTTGGTTAAATGTTTGAGGAGCAAAGAAGTCGACTATTTCAGATCATTCACTCCAACTACATAAAGTCTTACCAATTATTTTTGTCTAGTTTCTAGTTCAAATATCTTAGTACACCTTAAATAAGACAAAACTAACTTACAAGTAATTTTTCAGCAACACATAAGAGCTTGTTTTAGGTCAATAATTTCTTAATATTGATGAAAAAGTATTAGTTTCACTGGCAGATTTTCTCTAGTAGTTTTTTCCATCAAATTTAATGAATTATTAATTTAAAATAAGATACTCTTGCTGAAAAGTTACTTGTAAGTTAATTCTGTCTTATTTCAAGTGTACTAAGGTATTTGCACTAGAAACTAGGCAGAAATTCTTGGTAAACTTTGGGGTTTTTGCAGTGTTGTCTTGTTGAAACACAGAAACCCGAGTTAAGTAGATGTCTAACTAACAATGGACTAGCTTTTGGGCAAGGTGGTGGTGGTATCATGCTACGGGGCTACACAAAATGAACTGAAAGAATAAAGATGGTGGACTACCTCCACATTTTTTGACTTCACCTCAAATCGACAGCTAGATGTTTGAAACTGGGACTCAGTTTGGTGAATCAGGAAACCAAAACTTTACCTGGCGGAATCAGCTTTAGCTGATAACTCTTTTTTTTCCTGGCTGAATTTAGCCTCAGACATTTCATCGATTCAGTTTTTTTCCTTGAATGGATTCATTTCAGTTTTATTTTTACAGCAAAAAATAATCATGCTTTAATCGTCCAATTTTTTTATTTTATTAATTTAGTCTGGCTTATTATTTTCTGTTTGTAGCTTAATTACATTCTGCAGTAGTTTTTTTTTTTTTGTCTTTTTGTTTATGTTTTGTTGTTTTAATATGGAATAAAATGAGTTGTAATAAATCGGGTTGTAATGTGAGAAATTGCAATATTCTGCAATAAACTGCTGAAATTATGCTATAATTTCCTCTTGAGTGTTTACTTGTGTAAAATTGAGTACATCTCAATAATTAATTTTCATTTTAATTAATAAATGGTAAGAGAAAACTTTTATTTCAGGTCTTTTTAAGAATTGATATGATAAAACATATTTGTGGTTCTGAAATTAATTAAGATTTTTTTCCTTTACATATTATGTCAAAAACATAAATCAAAGATAACCTGAGTATAGAAAGTATTTCTTAAATAATTTCATTAGGTGAAGAAAAGTTATGCAGCATACCAATGACTCAAAAACACAAAATTAAGGTTATGTTGTGGCCAAGTTAAAGTCTAGATTTGAATCTGATTCCGATGTGTTGTGATCTTCTCTATGATGCAATTATTTTTGAAAAAAAAAAAAAAAAAGCAAAAAAGAACATTTTAAAAGATGTAACTATAAAAAATAATAGTTAATATATTTTATATGCGATAAAAAAGTATAATATAAAAATTTTAATTATTATTTACTTTATACCTTAGTGGGAGTGTTTGAGGAGAAAAATGCTGGTTTTAAAGTGTTATGTTAGACGCCTAGCATAGCCTAGCATACAACTACAGGCGACCTTAAAAATTCCAGTTGACACAATTTAAATTTGCCAAGATATATGATGAAGTAAAATATGCATATATTAAAAATAAATTTTTTATTGATATAGACCAATGATTTTAGCTGCCACAAAATTACACATTTGTTTTATTTACTATATTTTTAATCAGGCAAAACGTATCGTACCAATATAACAGGGTCCTTCTTCGGTTAACTTGGAAACCATTTACCGATGTTTGTTTTGGAGCCATCAGTAGGTAAAATTCATCTTTTTGCAGCCACATTTCCACCTATTTGTGGCTATATCTGTTATTTTACTCTGTATGTTATTTCAGGTCAACATTGCCACAGCTTAATGCGCATTTCCGGGGTGTATAAACGTCTGTTTATGTCGGTTCATACAATGCCTTAGCTAAGGCTAATGCTAACTTATGAATTTCTAAACACATTTTAACGCCACAGCTTGTTAGTAGCACCCTGAAATGAAAGCACATCGACAAGTTTAGCAGTTAAGAGCTGAAGGAACTTGTCTTTTTTCAGTAAACGTGTCAGCTAAGGTCTGTGGTTAAAAGGCGGTTTGTTGATTTGATTTCCGACTCTTCCTCACGATGCAAGTAAATGGTTTCGTCGTTAAATTAGGTTTTGAAATAACAATTTTAAAAGATCCCTGACTTGTTACAGCTCCTACAGTTTAAATTACATTTTTTTTGCGTGGTAATAGTTGGTAGTTTGAAGAAATGCTGCAGCAACATTCCGGCTCTATATTATGAAGTTGAATTGAATAGAACCGTGTGGAGTTTAAATCCAATTTTTGTCTTTAAAACTGGTAATTTGTAGATTTTTATTTTTTATACAAAATAAGGAATGACTTCTTTTGCGCAGGGATTTTTAGAAGTTGTTTTAATCAGCTGTTACATGTTAGTGTGTCAGATTGCCACAAAAATAACTTATTATATTCAAGTGCAAAATTCTTCTGCTCTACATCAAATTCAGAAATACTTCATGAATCCCAAAAGGAAGTTAAATGTTTTTGAGACTCATTAATTGGAATCCTTTAGAGAGTTATTATATATGATGAATTATTCTTGAAGAAAAGTCACAATGAGTTAAATATTCACAATCATTGTTGGATTTTTGAACAATTTAACTGTTTTCATACCGATGAAGTAAAGCCCAAAAGTCCAGTTTGTATCTGGTTTAATTTATCAGGTATGTTTTGACAGAGCACCTTAAGTTTAAGGATCTTTTCCTGTCTGATAATAAACAGTTCTCTAAAAAGAGGTTTGGTTCTGAAATTAGTATAAAAGCAGTGTCATATATTAGAATTTCACTCTTTAATGGCTTCAACTGATAGAAAAGTTGTCAATTTTAAGCTTCAGTTTAGTTTATGCTTCATGGTTTTTAAGGAATCTGAACAGTTTTCTGTTTTGTTGAATAAAGTTTTTGTTGTTCTCCATCCTCAGTATGCCTGCTGAGAGCAAGCCCTCAGTAAACATGGATGAAAAAGACCTCAACTCCTTCACCAACAAAGAAAAAGAGAAGGACAAAGAGGCTGAACGGAGGGCAGCATCTGCTAGAGACAAGGCTAAAGAAGAGGCAAAAGCCAGCGGTAAAAAGGATGCAGGCAAGGAGGAGAAGAAAAAGCGCTTAGAGGAGGAAAAGAAGAAGAAAGAGGAAAAGGAGCGAAGGAAGAAAGAGGAGGAAAAGCAGAAAGTGGAGGAGGATCAGAAGAAGAAAGAGGAGGAGGAGAAGAAGCAACAGGAGGAGCTGCAGAAGAAGCTCGAAGAAGATGAGGCCAAACGGCAGCGTGAAGAAGAGGCAGCGCTCCTCAAGTGAGTCACGATTAACTTCATTATGAAGAAGAAACCGAGTGATGAGGTCAAATTAAGTTTGGATTAATCCAGTTCATCAAGAAGATTTCATTAAGGGATTTTATTTTTCCTGTTTAGGAATCAAACATAACGCTGCTAATTTTATTATATCAACGAGTCACAAAACAGTTAAATTTTTGTTGGATGCATTTAAATCAAATCCATTAATTCTAAAATCAAAATAATGTCAGACTTTCAAATGTAAACATAAGATATATACATAAATTTAACATTCTTCTCCATGTTTGGAACCAGAAGACATGAGAGGTCTGGAAGGTTGATGCAACAGCAGCAGATCTTTTAGTTATACTATTAATTAATAAATTAATAGTATTTTAAAATCTAAAAGTATTTTTGTCTAGTTTCTAATCCAAATGTGTTGGAACATTTGAAATAAGACAAAACTAATTCACAAGTAACTTTTCAGCGAAATAAAGGAGCTTGTTTTAAGTCATCAATTCCGTAATATTGATGAAAAA
>CAEFZX010000815.1:0-15525 GCA_903066825.1 Alfaro cultratus | reverse complement strand
TCAAATTACATTTTCAAAAATCTGAGAAATAAAGTTGGAAGTTAAAATGTGGCTTAGACATTTCAAGACAATTTACAGATAATATGAGCTTCTGAATTATACATTGGATGAATAGAAACAAGAGCGCGTTTCCTATAGATGGTAAAGGGACACGATTTTACAGATAATAGTTTTCAAATGAGCTCTCTAATAAAATAACTTGTAAGTTAAAAAAATAGCATTAGAGTAGAAGTGCAACCAAATATCTGATATATGCAGTCTAATATATTCTCAATTCATTCAGTCTACCTTGTAATATTTGAATCCATAACATTGTAAACAATGTTATATAACACTTATACACCTGCTCTTTTTATAAATGCCGGGAGGGAAAGCATAAAAAAATTGTGGATCTCTCTAACACCCCGTCCTGCCTTTTATACCTGCTAAAATAGGGCAATACCTGGAGCATCTCATGTTGATTTTCAGAGCAGAGTGTATCATATTAAGTCTCCTGTCAACTAGCCTGCCCAGAAAGACAAAGAACAAAATAAGATAGCTAAAAATGAAGCTTAGAGAAATATTCAGAAATATAAAATTACATGCGCTTACTAATTAGCATTTTAATTAGTTTTCATATCTTACTTTATAAAAAGGGCAAAAGAGGCTAAAGGCAATTATTACTAATATCCAGTTTTGGAGATTTTGGGGTCTTTTGGTATTCTTGAATGTCTTTTTCTAAGTAGAAAGTAAACATTAAGAAATGAACAAAGTCAAAAGGTTATCAAGTGATTTTTCTTGTAATTTTCTTTCAGTCTAATTAGTCTTTGATTAATATAATTATTTCAGTGTACATTTTTTTCTTTACTTTATGATTCTTCCATACATTAGACAGTTTTATCGCTACTTAATTACAGAGGCTTGGAAATGTGCAAACTATTTTGTTTCCATGTTCGTCCTGTGATTACCTGACAGCCTGTAAGAAGTGTACACTGCCTCTGCCTGTTGTAAGAAAGCTGAAATTGTCTCAGGCCCCCTGAGCAGAATAAAGCAGATAGAAATGATGATTTATTTTTCATATTGTGGAAGGCAGTTTTTGTGGGATATGAAATCCCCCATTGACATGTTATTCTTGATTTAGGTTCTGCCTACAGGAGGAATTTGCTTGTAAAATAAAGATCTATTCTTCACCTCAGGCTTAATTTACAAAGACAGGCAGGGATTCTCTCTCCCTGCCTTATACCCACATGACACATCAAACCTCTGTAACAATTTATCACAACCCAACTTTAGCATGAACAAATATGGAATATGGGTTATTAAATCAAACAATTGTAACTTCTAAAAGTGCGTAGTAAAAACATTGTTGATGCATTGTTCAACACGGTAATTATTTTCTTCAGCAAGAAATCTGTCATTTCAAATTCATATAAAAATGACATAAATCAAAATAGGGGTTTCTTTTGTCTGAAAGATATTGACAGCACAGTAAGTTGGAAGATCCAACCGTGCTTGAGAGATGAATAGTACCTGCCACTTTACTTTCACTTGTCTAAGACACAGAAATTCAACATCAGCAATGAAATGCAGTGTTTAAGGTAAATGTGATCCAAGTCACAATTTTTGCCCATTTGTAAAATAATACTTTAAAAAGTGTCTGCAAGAATTTACCTCATTGATTTTTATGGTTAGACTAGTAATGTTTCCATTCAATTGTCCAGCAAATTTTGAGCAAACTTTTAAAAAGGTGCAAAGAAAATCGAGGAAATGCCAATTAAGCTAGTTTCCATTTACTGGTTTTTAGCGAATCAACCAGACTATGCAAAGTGTAATTTCGTCAGATGTAGATGCAACGGATGGTTGGTATTACGTCAATTATTCTAAAATTATATAGATTTTATTAAAAATTGTTTATGCACTAGCTCTTTACCCACAGCACAAATTAGAGACAACTAAATATTGCACCAAAATGGGTACAAAAAAATCCAAAGGGCCTTTAACAGACAAACCATGTTTTATGTTAATATTTGATTAATGTTGGCTCATGGTCTCCAAATCTTGCTTAATAACAATTAAATATATAAGGTAGCTTTCTTTAAATAGACACTGATTCATAGGTTTTCATGTACATAACAAGTAAATGCAGCAGCACCTAGAACTTAATACACTCTTCTTTTTACCCAGACTACAGATATTTTGAATACTGCTGTGTTGACGGGCAAAATGGTTTCAGTTCCTGTGAAAACTCTTGCTGTTGAGGCCAACGGCACCGTTACAGATGTGACAAACTTCACCAACTGCAAGTCAGCAGAGATGGATGTGCTCAAGGTAAGTCCAAAACAGCACAGCTCAGTACAACTAGAATTAAGCTTTTGTTAAGCAATTTATTTTCTGTATAGTTTTTCTCTCCTTTAGAAAAGTTTATTACAAGCATTCTAACCTTAACACACAAACATATGTTATATACAGATACTGTATGATCACATTTGTTGGTAAGAATGTGTAAAAAGTGCAGCACAACAGCCAGTGGCTAAAAGAAAGAGACTTCCTTAAAGTGATGATTGTTGTGGAGGACCCAAATGCAGACAAAGGGAGGCAGAATTGGATCAAAAATATTGGTGCTTAATATCAATATTAAGCACCAATATCGATGCTTAATATCGATGCTTAGTCCCCTTTTGTTACACAAAAAAAGTTCAAGGACCCATTTCCATGCAATCAGCCTGTGGGTCTACTGAGGTGTTGCAGAAACCCAGGTTGCTTTAGTAACTCTTTTCAGATGGTCTGTCTATAAATGTTGAAGCATGATGTGCTCCAAACTTTGACTGATGGCTATGCTAACCCAGACTTCATAAAACACAACAAATACTAGCGGATGACGTCTCCACAAATTCCTAGCACAACTGGGTTTCTGTCTCTCTCCACTCTTTTTCCAGTCTGTGGGTCCTTGATTTTTTTTTAAATTAAATTCCAAAACTACTTTCACTTGATTGAAGAACTTCTGATGCCTCTGGTGTTGTGTCTGGTTAAGGAACTTTCTTACTACAAGGAATGCAACGAAGGTCCATGGCATGTCTGTGTGTGAAGGCTCTTAAAGCTCTGTTTCCAGCTGTAGTCTGCCCTAAATTATTCAATGGGCTTTGCTTTATAATCCTTTCAAGGCTGCAGTTGTTCCTGTTGGTTATGTACCGTCTTTAATCAGTTTTTATTTCTACTCAGTAAGACTATGTAAACAACCAGCTTCTTTAATGATGGGCTTGGATGGCGTAACTTTTTTGCAGAGTGTGACAGTAAACTGTCATATCAACAATCTTGCCCATAAATATGCAGGCCATAACATTTTTGAATCAAGTAAAGAACCAAACCAATGAAGAATGAAATATTCTTTATTGGTTTAATGTAAAACAAATTTTTTTGAAGAACTAAATTATGAGTTTGCATTACCTGTAAACCATAATCATCAAAAGTAACTGAAAAAAACTGTAATATGGACTGCAAGTTTTACTTCATGCTACTTGAAGATAAACATTTGTCGAGAATAATATAATTAAATGTTGGTTTTCAAACATAAAGTAACTCCAGCGAAGTCACCATTGAATATAGCAATAATTATTCTGGAAGGTATAAAATGTATTTAAAAATATAGAGTTACTTTAGAGAGCTCCAGGATATTGAACACTGTTGATAAATGGTCTTAAGATAATGACCTCAGTCTGTATCTAAACAAAGTTCAGTTTAACTTGTCCTAAGCATTCACTACTCCCCCAGCTTTTTTCTCACTTTTTCCTCCCCCCACACTCATCCCTCTTCCATTGCTTCACTCTGTTCTCCAGTCTAGTGCTCTCCAATTACCCCAGTGGAGCCACTGGTTTGTTAAGATAAGTGAGGCGGCAATAGAGATAGGCCTCCAATCTGAAATAAAACACACCAACTGCTGTGTTTCAGCTCATTGCTCTTGCTGGTGGGGACTGCCTGGCTCCTACCTCCAAAACAACATCACAGGAACAGCTGTAAACCAGGGCTTATTTACATTCTGAAACAGTGGTGGCTTTAGATGACAAAAACAAGCAGTCTCAGATCCTTTGTCCACACTTTGGAGGTGGTATGAAATTCAAGAGATTTTTTTGTTTTCTGTACTGATCTTTATTTTTCTTTCTTAAATTTTAAATCGCTCCTCGCCTTCCTGTTTCAGCTAATCAGGCATCACAAAAACAATTTTTGTCCTGTTCATTTGAACTCTTGCATAAAAAAAAAAAAAAAAGCAATGGCGTAAACCTAGAAAAGATTTAAAGGAAAAGAAGCAGAGGCATGTTTTAAATCAAGTGTGTCGTGTGAGCTTTTCTGTAACTTTAACCACCTTCCTCTCTTTTCCTTAATCCAGGTGTCAGAACGCTGTAACTATGTTTTTGTAAATGGAAAAGAGACAAAAGGCAAAAGCAGCGTGATGATCAATTTCACATACGGTTTCCTGAGTGCGCAGCTGGAGATGAGTGTGTGGATCCCCCGCCTGCCTCTGCTCATCGACATCGCCGACCCTGAGCTTAGCCAGATTAAAGGTTGGCGGGTACCCGTCACAACAGGCAATAGAAGGTAAGGCAGAGCCGGCCCAAGGCATAACCAAAGTAAGCTGATGCTGAGGGACTGATTGAACTTTTCTGGGTCGACAAGATCACTTGACTTTTTACAGGGAATATATATATTTTTGCTGTTTCCAAGTTGAAATTTTCAACTTGAAACTAACTACTAACCTTGGAGCAAAAATGGAACTCAAAATTAAAATGCATCCTTCAACCAGTCAGGCAACAATAAGCTCATACTGTGCTAAACCTCACAAATCTAATATCTGTTAATGTTGCTTACTTTTTGCTGGAGTATTAAAAGCAAAATGTTGGTTAAGAAAAACTCATTTCAAAGTTGTTGAAATAATGTTAGGAGATGTGTTTAAAGTCAGTGCGCAATGCACATAATCTATCTTTCAAGGGTAAAAGTGCCTTTGTAGTGATACTGAGTCCTTAAAAAATATTGAGAAATATTTTTTTCTCAATAAAAAACATATATAATATAATATTATATATATATATATACTGTATATATATAATGCAATTTTGCATTGTTGTTTAAAAATAATTGTGTCTTCAAAGAGAATCTTCTGTAAAATTCATAAATTTACAAGAATGCTGGAGGTTTTGGACACAACTGCTTGTCGTTAGCCAGAATAAGAGTAGCTACCACATTTATGTTTAGTGCATTGGAGAGTGAGTGAGCATTAGACACAGCACTGATGTCCCGGAAATAAAGGTTAGTAGGGTTTCAATCAATAAGTACAGTAAAGTCATTACTTTCCCCACTCGATACTCTTTGATAATGGATGCCATTTCCCTGCCCAAAGTTCAATACCAGGCTCCAGATACAAACAGATAGTAGGTCAGAAATCTCATATTTCAATAGTGAATAGGAAGTGGGACAGAACCTTTGAAAAGTATTCAACTTGAATGTGTTTACGCTTAGTCGTGTTAAAGCGGCAAACATTTAAATTTTTAAACTTTAAAAAGGGTCAATTTGACCCGCAACATAACAGGAGGGTTAAGTTTGTCATCTCTTATGTGTTTTCTGAAGTTTCTTTTTAATTCATTACTAACCTAAAAGAAGCACAGACAAACATGTTTATTTTTTGAAGATTAAAGATCGCTGTGGTGCCTCTAAGCTTCACAAGTTGGACGACAGAATTTAGCCAAGTCTTACTTTTTGGTGCCTTGTTGTTGAGTCACAGTGATTTAATTCAAGTAGCATTCCCATCGCATGGTAAGCTGTGACCTCAGGCTAAATAGTAATGATGTTTATTTGGACTTTACCTCTTAACAGGAGCTTTCAGCCTGCAGTGTAAAAACATTTCCACCAACCCTGCAGCACACCTGAGGTGCACCATGTGGCAGGACCAGCTGAGTGTATGATAATTATATGATCATTGCAGAGAGGTTCACAGCTTAACCTCCACCACATATAAACAAACCACTCAGCTGTGGGAACTTGGTTAATTTAAGTTAAATTGATTTTGAGGAAAAAGGTCACTCCACATGGGCTTCACCTCTAAAGCAACCACAACAAAGCTGATGGGCTTCATTATTTTTCTTTCAGAAGTTCACAGATTAGCAGCATGTTTTTGTTGTGCTGCAGTTTGTGCTGCAGTTGTCTGAGAAATGCTGGCAGCAAATTGAGACAGCCAGTCTTGGTTTGCACTTAGGGGAGAACATATCAGTTTAGTGCTGGAATATGCCTTAGAATATGTTATGAATTGTAATATATTTCAAGTGTTTATGTCAGTTTTGTGGATTGTGGTTTGCAGCTAATGAAAACTTTAAACATAGATTAACATAAAATCTTAATAATATGAACAAAAAAAAGTTGACATTTTGAATAATGTCAACTTTGTATTAAAAGTGTTATGATTTACCGAATGACACTTTATGATAACAGTCATAAATATTCATAAAGACTTACTCATATTCATGACAGGTGTTATGTCATGTTTATGACGGTGTCATAACAGTCTTATTCACATCCTGTCAAATAAAGTGTTACCAATAAGTTTCAGTGCAGAAATATTATATTATGGCTTACAAAATTTGAGGAAGCCACTGACATCCTCCACAGAAAAGGCAAGCCACAAAAAGGTATTGTAAAAGAATTCACAGAGTGAAAGTCTGGGTGACCCAAGAACAAGCAACAGGGATAGCTAATAAGCCATTGAAATATTTAGAGGACAAATGCTAAGCGCTAGTCAGTGCTCTTAAGTGAAAATAGACTTTAATAGGCAAATCAATTTCCAAGTGTGAAAGAAGTCTTCAGAGGCACAGAATCCATGTTGCTTGAAGTCCAGCGGTCAGCTTTAACAGCAAGAGATGACTTGGAAAGCCATGTCTTCTGCTGTTTTTGGTCTACTGGCTTATATCAAGTTCAGTTGTTTTCAAAAGCACCTAAAGCTTCTGTTTTTTGACAATCTTTATGGAAATGTAGATTTTATTTTCCAGCAGAACTCAGCAGGTACTCACACTGCCAAAAGGTACAAGTGCCTGATTTAATGAGAACAATATCACTGTGGTTGATTGAGCAAAAGCACCACAGTGAGTCTATAGTCTAGAGGCAGATGACACCAGACCCAACAACACAGACAAGCTGCAAGCAGCTGCTAAAGCTTGTTTAAAATCTCAGCAGAGACACAGGCTGATCCTCTCCAGGCCACACCTCACCAATACAGTGATATCTTTATAATAAATCTCTATATTATAAAGTCTGGTATTACTACCCTGCAATATTGACAGTTTTAAAGTTACAGAATTGAGTTTTCATCCACTGTAAACCAAAACCACCAAAATAACCTTTCTAATAATAATCTTGTCTGTCAAAATGAGATTAATCCTCTGTTAAGATTCATCTATGCTTTTCACAGCATTCTTTATATCTGTGTTCCTACAGGTATATGACTGATTAATCTTGTTTTTGTGCGTCAGATCTACATGGGACAGTGAAGAAGATGAGGACATGAGGAAGGGAAGAGGATGCATGTTACAGTACCAACTCTCGACAGTGAAGGTGTTCACACCTTTTGTGGCCCAGCCTGATTCTGAGGTTCTGCCTGGCCCACTTACAGGAGAAGAGCCTGTTGAATACTTTTTAGGTTCTGATTGGCAGGTAAAAACATAGAGTACTCCTTCATTACCAGCATACAGACAAACAATCATTGAAGTATTTTGAATGTACAAGCTTTATATGCAGATGACAATCCAGTGTGTGCTCCTACAAGCATTTGCAGTGATCGAGTCTTTATTTGTGCATTTTTTACATTTAAAGGTTGATGTGACTGACCTCGTGCGCTATGCTCTAAAAGTAGCAGAACCTGAAGTAGCCAGAGTGCAAGATGGTGTTGTAGTGCAAGGACGAGCTGCTGGGACCACTGTTGTGCAGGTGAGGCATCAGCAGACCTGTGTGTGTATCTCAGTTGAAGTGTTTTTTTTGCAACCTGAATGTGTGCCTGTGTTTGCGGTTGCAGGTGTTGTCCCCGGTGACGTCATTGGTCCTGGCTGAGAGGAGCATCAGGGTGGTGGATGATAAAGTGAGCGTGACAGAACTGGGAGTGCAGTTAGTTTCCGGACTTTCTCTGTCTCTTCAGCTCAGCCCTGGGAGCAACAGGGCTATTGTTGCCACAACAACCACAAGGGAGACAATCACAGAGCTCAAACAGGTAAACAACTAGGAAACTGTCGTAAACAGAATTGTGTGATGGATTTTGTAAATGTTTTTATTTGTTCTCATCTTATTTCAAAACAGTATATATATATTTTAACTAACAAACCTGGGCCTCTGAGAGAAAGTAATTGCTTTCTAAACCTAATGACAGGTATTGCCATTAATTGGCAGCATGAGCCTCAAATCACTGTGTTAGAAATTCTACCCTCTTCTCTTTATAGCATTGTGTTATTCAGTCACATTGAAAGGTTCTCAAAAATAAAATATTATTTGGATTTAACTCCAACCTTAATTGGACCACTCAAAAACCCTTTATGATATATGGCATTGATATTCAATAAAATGAAAATCATGCATATGCTCGTCAGCAGCTTTAATTCATAGCACGTAAAATAACTCTACAGCATTAAGTGATCTACCTACACATATGATCTTGTCCTGCTTAACACACTCACCAATGACATTATGATGTTACAGTATTTGTTAGTCTCCACAACAATCAGCAGCTGGAGCTTCAGATGGACATCCTCTTGTTTCTAAACTCATATCTGACTCCATTCATATAGCTACAGTGTTCAGTACACAAACATTTCCCTCCTGCTGTTGATGTTTTCATGCAGAGCAGTTAAAGTGCCAGGCTATTGTTGCTTGATTATGCTTCCATTTTGTTGTAACTCGTTATAACTGAGTTTCTGAGGTTTCAAAAATTTGTGTGAAGAAAACGAAACTGTTCTCTTGCTTCATATACTTATCATGTTTGCTTTACTGGACAACTTTAGATGAACTTTTTGGTCCATTATTTTGGGTTCAAGATTTTGCTCCTGTGGTGCAACACCAAATTCACACTATTCATGTATTCACCATTTTACTCGAGGCACTCTATGATGACATTTTCCTCTTTTTAATTAGTTGCATCAGCTGTGAATCACTCACTTGGGTGCATGCATAAAAAAGCAACAGAATCAACATTAGCATCATTAGATACTCAAAAAATAAATATATTGCTGTTTGCAGAGGGGTCCTACTGAACTAAAATCTTGTGCAGAGGTTAAAAAGATGCCTTTTAGTTTATAGACCATACTGAAAAAAATACATTAGAAGCAATATGTGTGAAATCTCTAGGGTTGGCAGTTACCAGTTAATGAGAATGATTTTTTCAAAAAAGTCATTCCAACTGAATAAAAATGTAAATAAATTTAAGCTTGTGATTTCTGACTTAAACTATAACTATAAAGAGAGAACAAACATATGGATTTCACAGGACACACAGAATTTACATAATGTTGAGACAGCTGGACATTACTTTATCAAGCTTAACATTGAATTTTATTGTTGATAGTGACATTACTCAGAAATGTTATTTGCTCCATTATGAAGCTTCTCAAAAAGCAAAAGCAAAACAGACTCAAGGTCTCTTGTACATTTATGTTCTCCATGGTTCCAAAGAAGTTTTAGTAAATAGTAAACCATAAGCACTTATGTAGCATTTTAGTGCTAGTCTTACTGACCTTTCAAAGTGCTTTGGCACTAGAAGCCATATTTGCTGATAAAAATCCCCAAAATTTGTAGAGCACTTGAAGGTTATACCAGGGGTCTACAAACTATGTTTTTTCAGATTCCACTCCAAAATAAATGTTTTAAGCCATAAAGTATTCTTGAATTCTTCAAATAAAATATTAAGTCATTTTATATCGTATACCTAGATGAACATCATTCCTACTTTGACGAAAGATAAAAAAAATAAATAAAACGTATGAAGGGGTTAATAAGATTCTTGCAGATTATTTATTTTCATCTTTGCTGAAAATAAATAAAATGCATGAGGAAAAATAACATAAAGGCATTTTAAATTTATTTTTTTTAAATATGTTTTGTATTCCCCACACTCCCAGAGAAGAAGCAGGGCTTTGTTTTGTATTTCAACAAAAATTACTTGGCAGACTTTAGTTGTGATGTTTAAAAATTTGGACAGATGCAAAAAATATGTAAAACCTGCCTCACTTTGATTTTTCCCACACATCAATACTGCACAAGTGTGTTGCAAAAAATCATGAAATATTTTAAGTGATTTTGGGGAAGAGAGATGGAGCAGAGTAACTAGAAATCATGTTAATTTGAAGGGCAAAGTTATGCTCCTACTAAAATAGTGACCATCTTTTTACATCACACACATACGAGTTCACTGATGTAATAGTACTTTTTAACATGGCTCATCTACCAGGGTGCCATTCTATCATCTATTGTTACTCAAAATGTAGCTGTACATAGGCTAATGATGCAAATCTTGATATTTGAGCTATGGAGTCTTTAACAGCTATTTCATTCTAAAATTATTGACCTGGTTAGATCTGAACTGGATCGATAGGCAGGATAAATGTATCTAATGAACGTGTGCAAATATTATCAACAAAACACTGCATAATTATGATCGTATTCTCAATTTCTTCCCATTATAAAAACATCACATATTGCATAAGAGCAGGGAACACAATATTTCAATCTATTGTGATTACAGCAGTTACTTGATTTCCTTTCAGTTTGCGTCAAAGTCACTGAAAAAACTACAGATGGACTTTTGAGCGACAGGTGGTTTCAAAGTCTTTGCTTTATGTTACATTCATGCATCTATGCTCTGATCTGTGAATCCAAACCAAATGACCAAATGACAAATTAATGTTTTCATCAAGAACATAAACAATGAAGGAAAACAAAGACTAAAAATCTTAATACAGTAATAGTATTTTTCCTTTGGAAACATGTAGAGCAAAAGTTAACAACCTAACTAGCTTTTTAATGACAATTTCAACTTTCAATAAGATCTGGGTTATATGTTTTTACCCTACATGCTTTTGGTTATATAAATGAATTTGAAATATTAAACTCTACCAAAAAGGAGGATACATCACACTTACAATAGCAAAATAATAACATATTGGCTTTCTTTTTATTTCTTCAGAGTGAGTATTCTCTCACTCTGGACCCTCATCAGCAGCTGCAGAGCTCTGCGAGAGACCAAGATAAGGCAGACAGATGATCATGTTAAAAGCTCACTCACACATTTAGCTGAGGCAGTCTGCCCATTTTAAACCAGCTCCCTTTCACAGACATGCTCCCTTTTACATTCAGTGCACTGCCATGGCTGTTCTGCCCCAGTCAATAAACTTGCCACTGCGGATGACCAGCCAATTGTGTCTGTGATAGCAAGCTGTTACGCTCAGGGCTACTCACAATGTATTCAGATCTAAAATATAGACTAGGTTCCTGGCGACCCAGTAGCTCATATTAGCCACAGTAAATGGGTCATTTTGTTGTAATGTCATTTGATTAGCTAATGCTGTCTGTAAGGTGACCCTAAATGCTACATTTTTTGTCGCGTTGAAGGACATCTGCCATACTATTGCATGACTTATTGTTTTAGATTTAAACTAAAAGCCATACTTATAAGTGTTTTATTTTATTCCATGTTTTTGAAGAGATTAAAGTTGATTTGCAAAATTCCTATGTAGTTTGGAAAAGTGGGAAATTTAATTTTAGTGTTTTGCAAGTCTGAGTAAAGATAAAAATATGGAACTTACCGAACCAAACTTACTGAACTTCCTATGCTTTTCTCAATCCTTACATATGTTTTTACCCTTCCTTCTCTTTCCTTTGATGCTACCTCTTTCTTCTTTACTTCCTCCTGTGTGCCCTACCAACTTTGTCGCCTTCCCTTCCATAGCTTAACAGTAGAGCAGCTCTGGTGTCGCAGTTCTAGTTCAGCTGACTGTTCAGGATCAGAGTAGTTACTTTTATAAAAATATGGCCGTGTTCCTTAAGGTCTCCGTGTTATTTTGTTTTATTAGTTTAGGATGCTTGTTGTGAAGCAGGACAGTGTTTACAGCAGCGTGTACAGGCAGATCAGTTGCTCGGCTGTCTGGCTCTGGTCTGCTCTCTCGTTCCCATACACTTGCTCTTTCAGGCTGAATACAGAAGTGATTCCATGGAAATAACACAGGAGGCTCCTTTACCTTCTTCTTTAGGCTGAAGAAGCTGATCCGGAGTGAAGTGAAGGCTGCAAACTTTGCTGTGCAGCGTTAGCTTTAACTGGTAGCGACCAATATTTACAAGCCACAGAAATCCATGAAAACTTAAAAGCCCATTATATTAGGAAGACAACAAAGTGCATAGTATTGTTTTATTTACGTCTGAAATACGACTTTGTGTTTTCTAGCCATCATGGTAACTGAAAGCGGAAAAAAATGAGCTGCATGCAGTTGTGACGTCAGCGCCTTAGGTGCAAAGAGCCCATTTGCTTCCCATTTCCTGATGTACATGTTGACGAACTCTACATGGCTCAGTTTGCACTTTCTCTCCCTCTTGTTTTGCTACAGGAAGCAGTGGTCAGCTGCTGGGTTCAATTCAGTGATGGGGCGGTTGTTCCACTGGAGCTTTTTGACCGTGGTGTCTACTCCCTCACTGTTTCCACCAATGATGAGAGGGTGGCCACTGTACGGCGTACACCACTGTCCACATTCGTGGTTGCACAAGGTGAAGGCGAAGGCCGTGGGAGGCAGGTGAAGGTGGAGCTGAGGATCTGTGAGGAATGCCAGAAGTCCAAGAGGAAGAGCAAGCTGGCGGTGGGAGCAGGGATTCTCAAGACTAACTTTCAGAGCGGAAGAGTCGCAGCAGGAGGAGCAAGTAAAAATGTGGAAGCGGTGGGTGACATTAAAACAGCAGGGACATCGCAAAAAATTGTCACTTTTATGGATAAAAGGCCATCCGCTGGCACAATGACCAACCAGCAGGCTGTTTTAGCAGAAAGCACTATCACAACAACCCTTCCTAACAGATATGTACAAACACCTGCAGTATGGGTTGGAAGAACAAAACCTACAGGGGGTGCTGCATCTAGCGTCATTAGCATGGTCACTCCTACAGCTAACAAGAACTTATGGTCTGATGCACAGCTGAACACTGCCAAACCAACAGTGAGCTTTGTTAGTAAAGAAGATGGGAAAAAGAAAAGATATGGGAACATGCTTAACAACTCTAATTCATCTTCTAACAATGACACTCCGGAAGGTGACAAACCTGAGAATGACTCTCCGAAAACTAAAACCCCTAAAGTAATTGAAAGCGATCTCATCAGGACTTTCAAAGCCTTGTCCGACTTGGAGATTGGCATGTATTCTTTGATAGGCGTCTCTTGTATCGCTATCATGGCATTTTTGCTCAATTGTGCATCGTACAAGCTGTGTTTTCGCAAACAGAAGACCCCCATACAGACAGCCCCACCACCCACTGCAGACCCGAAGGATCACAAACATGACTGGGTGTGGATGGGAAGCAACAGTCACAACACACCTCCACCAGGTGCTCCAGCTGCCCCAGCTCAAGCTGCAACACTGAAACGTGAGCCTCACCGCCCTCTTGAGTCCCATCATTCAATAGATTCAATGGTTCCCAGTGGCCTGCAGGGGTCTTTGCCAACTGTGAGTGCCCCTGCTGTCCCAGAGAGAACGGCTACATTGGGACGCTGCAGGAGCAGCTCCCAGCAACACCAGTTTCAAGCGAAGGGCATCGACCCCATGGCAAACCGGTCAGCCACTTTGCTGGCAAGGCCACACCGCAGCGAACCTCTGCATTCTCCCACCAGCAAGAGGAATCAAGTCCAGTTTACCACTTTCACGACACTGGACATCAAGCACTTGGCTGCACTGAAGAAGAATGGTGTGGACTTAAACTGGGCTAACCAGAAAACGCAGCAGCAGCCCCTTCCTGAACCCCAGGCACCTTTACCTGACATGCCATGGCCTGTTGTCACACCATTAAGAGAGCTCCAGTGAGTTTACAGAGGTGTGCATATATGTTGACATAGGTAGTCAGGAGGAATATAGTGCCTTTTAAATATATTCATACCTCTTGATTGGTCCACATTTTGTCACACTACAATCAAAATCCCCCATGTTTTTTTTTCTTCTCCAGATTTGATGTAAAAAAAAAATCCACACTACGCAATTCATAATTGTGAAATGAGCCATGCCTTTTATTACACAATGTTTTTGACTCATGAAACTTTGTTGTATTGTTCCTGTAAAACACCTGCAAGTCTTTTGCTCAATTAGTTTTTTTTGTTTGTTTGTTAAATCCCAATAAAACATGTTAATGTTTGTGGTTGTGACATCACAAAATGTGTTTGATTGGTATGAATACATTTACAAGGTGCTATATTTCTAAATAAGATGCATATTCTGGGAATGTTTAAAAAATGGTTAGCTTTTTAAATAAAAGCAATTTAAATAACCTTAAAGGATTTATATCGATAAATTATATAAAGGATATTTTATATGTCACAATTTGCTTCAATGCAGATTTGCAAGTAAAGCACAAAAATAAATGTTATTTGGTACTTAGAAAAATGTTCAAAATGTTTTGTGTTTAGATAAAAAAATGTTATGTAAATATAGATATGTATTGTATGCTATTTTACATATTTATACATTCTTAGCAAAAAAGCTCTCAGTAATCACTATTTACTTTTGTATAGTTCTGTACTTTCTGTTGTAGTTTAGTCATCAGACTGCAATTTGAGAGGTTTCCTTCCTTGTAAATAACCTTTTTCTGCTTACAAAACCTGTAACATGTCAGAAAATATACAGTTATCGTTTTACTTCAGCAGTCGATCGACAGTCTTCATGAGAAACTAATTCATGCTGTTGTCCGGGCGGAGAGTGTGATGAGGAATATTTCTTAACATTTTGTACACAGGTAGTTTAGTCCACAGGTCTGTCCTGATCAGTTTCTGTTCCAACCAGGAGAGAAAACAAAACTAAGGGGAAGAAACTGTCACAGTGCAACACATATTCATTTGAAATGTTTCTCATGTGGTTGCAAAAAAAAAAATATGATGCCTTTTTTATGTAAGATTCTCATGTTTTTAAACAAAAATGATGTGTGCATTTCCCGACAAAGCTCTAAAAATAAAACATTATGATGATTTTCTTATATCTCATTTGAAGCTTTATTGAATCACTGATTTAAGATCCAAGAAGAACATAGCAATTGTTAGGATTATACCGTCAAAGCTTTGCCAGGAATCAAGAGGATTCCCTGAATGTGATTTACGTCTGAATGTGATTTACATCTGATGTCATCATTCTCTAAAATGCCACTATGTTGGATGGGCCTGAAAGTTTTAGGATTCAGTGCTGCTGCACTATACATATATATATATATATATATATATATATATATATATATATATATATATATTCTTGTATCCTGGGTACATCATTAAAGAATTACAGGTATTTTATCAAAGAT
>CAEFZX010000812.1:0-35146 GCA_903066825.1 Alfaro cultratus | reverse complement strand
CTGCGTAGTATATTGAAATATTAAACTAATCAATGTAGATTTTCGTTTATTTATTTTGTTTTTGTTAAAAAATACATTTTTTATTTTTTTTTAATTAATATGGCAAAAATTGGTCGGGACTATTTTATATCCCTTGAATATTGGTCGTGACATGTCACGACCGTCCATACCCAAACCTACGCCCATGTGCCTGATAATGAGCCGTTCATTTGATCGGGGTGTGTTGAAGGCATGTGTCTAAAAGTTGCAGGATAGTAGCTCTCAAACTGGAGTTAGACACCAATGTAGGTTGTTGGTTGTGTAAACTAAAATAATAAAAACAATTACAATTTTCTGTTCAGTTTTTGCCCCCATATACAGACCTATGGAACGGATTGACAGTAGATATATGAGCTTCATAGCTTTGTGATTTTCCTAACTTGTTCACACAGGGTATATTTTTGACAGGTAATTCAAGGACTTGAAGCCACATATAACAACAGGTTAGGTAACCACTGCTTTCACACTCTTGCACGCGTCTTTTCATCTTTGTGGGATTTATTCGAATCTCCTCCAGGGTGTGATTTTTTGAATTTTAATCACTCCATTCCTGCTGACTTTCAATTCACGTGTCTGAGCCACGACGATTTAAAAATAACATGAAAGGGCTGATGATACCCAGTGGGTTTCAGAAATCACTCTTCCTTAGAAATAAATAGACGATGACTAACGACGACAGCTTTTCAATGTCTCACTTGATTGTTGATTTCCTCTTAAAGTCCTCCCACTGATGCATGAACATCAGAGTCTTCTGTAAACCATCTGCCATTTTACCTCGACAGGAATTAAGTTGTTTTTTTGTGCAAGAAAATGCGGGATGTTGGCCTCACATAACTGTTGGCTCCAACACAAACGTGCGCAAAACTTTGTCAATATTCCGCTAACACCATTAAATAAGAAACGCAATTAAAATATGTTCGATAAGTCTTTTAACACATGCTGCACCGTGATCCTCAAACTACTTCCTGTCGTCTTCTTCTTCGTAGTTTGGGCCAGAGCTAACATCCGGTTTTTGATTGTGCGACTCGAAAAAGTGTTTCCATTGCTGTTTTGCGAAATAACAATTAAAAAAAAGTTCACCTTGCCTTGCGCCAAAACTTTTAATCAGAAAACGAGTATGGTTTTTTTTTTTTTTCAGAATTTTTTCATAATTGTTTTCAGTTTCCATGAAGCTATTTTAACTTTAAAATGTCAAATTGGGCAGTTAATCATTTTCAGATTAATCTGAAGTCAAATTTTCTGATTAATCTAGAAACAACATGGAAATGTCTCCGTTTCAATAGTCCAAAATTTGCTCAGAAACCCCCCCAGAAATTTTGAGATTCATCTCAGAAATCTTCTAAAAGAAAAAAAAAAGTTGAACATTTTTTAAACATTCATTTTTTCCCTCGTCTGTCCTTGAATTTCTTTAGATCGCAGAATAATGGGCCTCTTTCTAAGCCTTTGTAGCCTACTTTATGTTGTCAGACAGGTCCTATGCAAGTAATGCCTTAATTCTAGAAAATTAAAATGGTTAGTCTCAGTTAAGTCTTGATTTAACAAAGAGAGGCACTTAATTTTTTATATTTGAAATAGTGCCGGGATGGTTTGGTTAGCTTTACATCATTCAACAAATGTAGATTCTATTTACTGACAATATATTTGCATGATTTTAAAATTGGTTTGATAAACTGAAATATTCATGACCAAAGAGAAGAAATCTGGACGGGAATGTTTAATACTTTTTCACAGGCCTCCAGAAAACTCACTTCTTAATCAAATGAAAATGATGGACGTTTGGTTCCAAGAACATTGTCAGCTTTAGTCCTTTAATATAATGTTAAAAAAAATCTGTCCTTCTTATCTTTTAATTCCAAAACTCATCCAACTTCCAGCACATAATATTTCCACCACATTTAACTTATCGGTTTTTACTTCATTTATTCCAACAGCTCATTAATTTTCCCACAGAAACCGTGACAGCAGCAAAGTAACTGGATTGAAGGACAGTCAGGGAGACGTTGTTGAACTTTTGAGACAATTTATTTATTTAAATTCAAATTCATTTACAGCAGTTCCACTGAAGAGAAATAGGGGTTTGAATGACGCCTTAGCCACATGGAAACCTATGATCCTATCTAGTGTATGTACAGGGAGGAGGATGCAGCTGGACAGTGCAGAAGGCACAGAGTTGGCTTAATACTTGCGTAAAAGCGCTGCTAACGTGTTGGGAGGATAGGGGAGTGTAATGACAGCACTGCATTTAAGGTTATTTTGTAAAGCAATCATCATTTTGAAATGGTACAACGTAAAATGAGCATGTAGAACTGCATTTAAAACCCAAAAACCTTTAAGTGTACACTTGATTTGTTTCTTAAGCCGGCATGATTTACAATATGTGAAGCAAAGAAAAGTAAAACTGGACAATGTTAAGGCAATCTGCAGTAAATCAGAGGCAATTCTAGCAAAAAAAAAAAAAGAAAATCACTCAAACATGGATAAGAAGCAGGCAAATTCAGGCTACACATGATAATAATGACAGTTTGGCAACAACAATCAACCACACACCCAGTTTCCATCCATCACACCTGTCAAGAATGAGCTACCAGACTTCAAAGCAACAACAGTGGAAGCAAATGAGATGATAAAGTTAACAGATTGTGATACATCTGAATCAGGAAGACTTTGTTCAGAAAACAAAAAGAGTTTTCAACCATTCACCAACACACAAACCAAAAAAAATAGAGCATCTGATACCACAAAATTAAATTTACCACAAAAAGATACATCTTATAACATGTAAATGTCACGTAAATACCACTCAAAAACTGGATTCAAGTAAAGCCTTTCAACGAAATAAAGAGAAAAACAAATTATATTATAGTTTAAACTCACTTGGAATTGTTGCATCTCAGATTTAGATTACGCTGCTTATAAAAAAGTACATTCAACAAGTACATTAAATATGAAACAAAATTATAGTACAGAGGTAAGTCAAAGTTACTGGTAACTACGCCTGGGAAACAAAACCATACTACATGTCAAGCAGGCACACAGTAGATCTTATAACTCTGCTTCTCCTCCATAGAGACTGTTGGGAGGTTAGATCGCACAGTTAAATTAATAGAGTTTGTCTTATTGTACAAAAGAAAATATTAAAAAACAAATGCAATAAATTTGGAAGGAAACCAATGAAGCTTATGCCCAAAACTTACATGCTGAGCAAGCAGAGGAAAAAACAAACAAAAAAAAAACTGCAGTCGCTGGTTGCCGTGGTAACCTAATCTTCACTGGAGAGCTTACCAAAAAGAAATCCAAGTCCCAAATAAACAGTTACAGCACCTAAACTGTGAGCCATATTGCACATATTCACGAACAGTCGCTAGGAGAACCCTCTGGTGGCTATGTGTGAATTTTTACGCCTCCATTGTGTTTAAAGTTGGAGATATGACAAGTTAAAGAAACCAATTGGAAAACAAACACCATAGAAATATAGTGGGAGTAAATTAGGCTTAGAGCACGTACGCTCGTCACTCTTGGGGTATTTACCAAAAAACAGCGAGTCAAACTCTAGGCATTGAAATGCCAATAGAGTCCAGTATAGCCCAGAGTTGGGGTTTCTCACTACTCTCAAAATTGCAATATAGTCAAAAAAAAAATTGCTTCAAAAAAAAAAAGAAAAAGAAATCACAGCTTACTATTTCTAAATAAGTCACATTTTGTTTAGATTTTTATGTACATTTCTCAACATAAGGAAACCCAAATTTCCTGACAATAAACATCCAGATCATACTGAATAACAGTAGCTCAGCTAAGAATGAGGCCAACTCAATGATAGAACATTTTTCCAGGTGTTTATAAAAAAAAAGTCTCTATGAAGGAGATTTCAGAGAATGTCAGTCTACAGCCACTTTTTTCATCTACAAATATCCCAAACCCACTCACGCTTATTCACACAGCTGTGGGGTTTTGCACATTTTGTCTAACGGATTTGTGTCCAATGATAAATATCTGGTAGTATTAATGCAGTGAAGCAGTTGCAATTAAAAGGTCAGCAACACTTATGTAGAAATACATTTGTTAAGTGCTGACAAGCTTTAAATAGTCCCCGACATAAATGTACCACCACCTCTGAATGATGCTGTCAAGCGGTTGATTTAATCTGGATTTACGTTTTGACGGCACTAGCTAGTAAGTTAACATGGTCATATTTTACACAGATGCAGATCAGTTTGAATTTGAGACAAATTCAATAAACATTAACAAAATGTGTCAGAATTATGAAGGTGCTCCAAATATGCAATAAAACTGAAGATGTGCAACTGGTGTGAAATTGCACTTCCAGGTGGCTCCAAAATATGATAATCGACGGATGATTTAAATATCGAGTTCCAGTGTGTGACATTTTGGGGGAAGAGAAAAATGAAGAAATAAGTAAAAATTATTATTCTTTCGCCGATACGTAGTTTCTGGGAGTTCATTTTGTTGCAATTTCTGAATTTTGCCACTGGGTGTCACTATATACACAACACACTGGAGCTATAAATAGAACAACAAAGAAAAAGAAAAGCAGGCAGTCGTTTAGCAACAGCAGGCCTAATAATCAGCAGGAAACAACCAAAATAAAAGTTGGTCTGTGAAGGTATGAAGGTGGGTCAGGTCTCGTCTGATTTCAGCTGGTCCACCACGGGTAAGGCAAGATGTTATTGCGTTATGTTTCCAGGTGCAGTCGGGAAGATGTCTGCTAAAAACTACACAAAGTGAGGCGAGATGGGAGCCAGATAGGTGATAAGGGAGAAAAATAAGGGAAAACGCTTTCTGGGTGAAATCTGTTTGTCAACCCAAACTATGAAAAGATGATTGGACTGATCGGATACCTCCCATATATTAATGGATGCAATTTTCTTTAAGATTGTAGATGTAAAATAAACAAGGGAGTTAAATTGTTTTTCTGACTTCTTTCATCCTCCTCGCTGTTTGAGCTGAAAGAACCTCTGACAACTCAACTGCATTTCAAATGACCCATCAAGTTTATAAGATCAGTTTAAAAGCGGCTCCAGGGAAAATTCACAGTAAAGTTACTGAGTCCGGCCTTCATCTGTGTTTATCTAGCGGTCCTGGGATGGCACATGGGGGACATGGAGGGAAGGGGAGCTAAACAATCCCAAACAAAAATAAACAAGAAAGAGCTTTTGCACAGAATGGTCAAGAGATCCAACAAATATTTACACCACAGATACAGGCACTTGTATATCTTTGGTTGGAGAAACCCCAACATTGCGAGAGTAATGCATTCACAGAGCGTTTGTACCCCTTCATGTATTTCCAGGGATCACTAGGCAACTGGGATGTAGATTTTTTTTAATTTCTTCTGTGTCTCTGAGTCCATGTTACAGGTAACCTCTGGCAGAGCTCTCTGCCGTCTTTTTAACCCTCTGACAGCGCCACCTGTCAAAAAAAGCAAGAAACAAATGCAAGTCAGTTCAACTTTCAACAGAAAACGAAGCAGAGAGCTTTCTTTGATTTTCAGTTTGGTCTGATTTGTCCAGTGTTAGAAAAGCATAAAATTAAGAGATAATTATGTGAGAGAAATTAGATTTTTATAAATTTACAGTCATGGTGAAAAGAGTTTTTCAGTGGGAAAAATTTTGTATTTCCAGTTTCAGCGTTTTTCCATCACAGACTAAAAAGTTATTGTTGGCTCCCAAAAATGCAAGAGTCGATTTCAAACAGGTCAGAGAAAATACCAGAAGCTATAAAAAAAGATCAACACTCAAAATACTGACAAAAAAACCCTTCAAACTTATAAAATCCTGTTTATTCTTTTTTAGTAGACCAGAGAGATTTGTTTTGACCATTACTGCTCTTGTAAACTGAACTGTTGTGTCATGAAAGAATATGTTAATTAACCAAATAAAATGAAATTGATCTTCTTTTGAAGGTCTTCAGTGTTAAACCTGACTTGATCCCAGACTTTTAGAGGCTGTGTATTTTATGAGCTGTAAGCGATCAGATTTTACCATTAAAGGCAGGATCACCTCTATAGACTTGGAGGAAATAAAATGGACCATAAAACAATAAATGGCCAAACTCTAAATTCAAGGGTGCATCCTGCATTCCTCTTAAAAGTCAATGGGAGAATTTTATTTTAACTACATATTAAAAAATAAAGTGGATGAGAGAGCACTGATTTCAGCGATGCAGTGTGCAGCTTAAGTGCACTCTAAGTAATACTAAAACAGCTAAAAAAGCATGCACGGCTACCATTATTGCTTTCAAGGTAGAAATAAATATTTGACATGTGTTGCAGTTTATAATCCATCTCCAACAATTAAGTTGTCAAACTCTTCAATAGTTAAAAGATGAAAAATTCAACAAATGTTCAATGTTAAGCTGGAATACAAGTCTAAAAATTCACCTGATGCTAACATGACCAGAAGAAGCTAGAAACAGTACAACGATCCAGATAAGAGTCTAGAAGAGTCTGTCCACAGTTTGACAATAGCAACTTAACAGAAGATTGAACAAAAAAGAGGCAGAAAACAGAAAAGCAGAACAAAAAAAAGTATAATATAAAAAAGTGGAAAAAAGGAAAGAGGAAAAAGAAAAAAAAAATGAAGAAAAATTGCTGAAAAAAAGGAAAAGAAAAAAGGAAAGAGGAAAAGAAATGAAAAACTGACTAAAAGGCAAAAGAAGAAAAGGAGAAAGAAAGAAAAAGGTGGAAAGAGGCTAAAGAAAAAATGGGAATAAGCAAAAAAAGAGGAAAAAAGGAAAGAGAAAAAGAAGCAAGAACTTAAAAGGATGGATAAGGGGAAGGCAAGAAAATGTAATGAGAAAATAAAAAAAAGAGATTATATCTGTAATGAAATTATTCTGCTGCAAACTTTTATGATTTCCAGCCAGTTTGCCAAAAGAGGCTCATTGACAACAAAAGTGATAAACATGGTAAAGGTCAAAGGTTCATCTCTCTGTAAGTGTCACCCTTACAAAGTGTTGAAGAAGAAAAAGATGAAGAGCTTTTCTTTGGGGTTAATAAGTTTCTTCATTACATTCCAACAAAGCTACAGACAACATCTCCACCCAAACTCCTTTAAAAGCAGATGAAAGTGGGTGACATAAGCAGCTTCACATGAAGGTTTGAAGAAATGAGAAGAAAAGCAGCAGTTTGATTGGATTGTGTCTTAGGACCAATCAGAGGTCAGCTGACGTTTGGCTGAAACTACCTGTTGAGGTCATAAAGCACTGCTGGTGTCTGTTGTACCTTCTCAGGACAGAAGTCAGGGTTGGTTTGTCGCACCTTGCCAGGCCGCCCCTTTATGACTGCATAGCAGAACATAGTGATGACCATGACAAACAGGAAGTAGCTAGTGTGCATCAGGTGCAGGTTGATGAGGGAGCGGTCGTCCTGGAGAGAAAAGAGTTTAACGACCAGGTTAAAGGTCAGAGAATTTACAAATATTCCCTCATTGATAAAATTTTTGAAACTTCCCTCTGAGGGAGATAGATACAAGATAAAGCTCTACAAATTTTACTTGCGCCCCCTTCAGGAAACGGTATATTGATAATACAAATATTAGCATGAAATATTTATTTGATTTCCAAAAGAAAATCAAATAAATATTTAAACATCTGAAAAATTTAAATCCGAGTTATTATTCAATTTATCAACCACATTCCTAAAGAATATGGTTCTTTAGGAATTCAAATCATCATAGACACTAAAATAGTAACTGCATAATAAAACTCAATATGAACCAGTTTCTGTTGACCAGTGAACACAATGGAAAAGGTTGAACTTCTGACCAGGACAGCAGGCTCACCAGGAACGCAGCTGTGAAGTTGAATAAATCCTGGCTGCTAAAGTCTGTGCTTTTCTGGGCTTTCAGAGCAGCGAGAGAAAAATGAGTAATGATGGGAGATTTTACAGTGAATTTCTGTGATTTTACCAGCTTTTTGCAGGCTTTTTCACGCTGCTGCTGATGGTGCAAGGTCAGCTGGTGCCAGGAAATACAAAAATGTGATGTAATAAAAAACCTCTGTCCTTGTCTGGTAGACTTTCAACAGCTTATTTGCCTCTCCAAGAGATAAAATAAACGTTAAGTAAATGTTAAGGAGGCAAACCAGCCTTCCTCTTCTGTCACTTCTGAAGTAAAAGGCATTTGAGATTTTAATATTTATTTTGTTTAATAGTCAACTTCCAAGAAAGTAAAACAATATTTTTTTTTGAGGTTCTTTGAAAATGGAAACCTGGAACTCACATCTGGGACAATGACGGTGAGTTTGGGGTTGAGTGCATGATACACTTTGCCGATCGCTCCTTTGTAACACCAGAAGGGGTTGTAGTCCTGACTGTACTTGGTGTCCGAGTCACGGACCGTGGTGAACACCTTGTACCAGGACGTCGCGTTGGTGTACGTCTCTGGGACGCAGTGCGGCGGCTGCCTGCAAAGGGAAACACAAAACACACAACGATGTGATTTGCTGACTTTTGAAGCGACTATTTCACAATAAAATATTAACTTGGCATCAATGAACCAAGTTTTAAAAAGAAACTGAAGGAAGAGAAAGTGGGAAAAACTGAGAAGTATGAGTAGATTCCATTCACACTTTTTTTTAAAAAACATTATTTTTATTAGAATTTTTATAGAAGCAGATTCCAGGCATACTTATTCTGATACTGCAGTTCATTCAGTGGACAATAAGCATCTTGCAGGGTAGGAGAAGCTGAGCCAATAAACAGATTTTAACAAATATGCTTCTCTTAAATGACAAAAAGTGAAACTGAAATAACAATTTACTTTAAGTACTCAACTCAAAGAATAAAACACTACCCGACATCAGAATAAATCTGATAAACTCTAAGCCACGATATTTTTGAAAGCACATCCTTGAGGTTTTCTGACAGCCTGGAGCATGTTTCTATATTTTTTTATTATTATTATTTACTCATTTATAATCGTTTGTTTTTTTCCTTCTACAAACTTACAGCAGCGTATCTGATGCTACTTCTGACGCAGTTTCCCTCTCACATTTCAAACTAAAGCTGTAACTGTTTGCTGTGCAGAAGGACGGATTAAAGCTGCACAGAGGGATTTGCAGGTGTTGAAATGTTGACGAGATCAAACACCGCGACTACATAAGCTGTTGGTAAATCACCTAGAAGCTGTTATGTGGGAGTAAAAGAGTGAAACGGCAACCCTGGGGTTTTATCCTACTCCCAGGGATGGATGGAGGCAAAAAACATGATGCAAACTTTTCAAACCCATAAAATAACAGGAGAAAAGACTCGTGGAGCTTTTTAATTTTCCTTTAATAAATCTGCAAATCCTGCAGTTATTGCATGAATATGTCTCAATGAGATCATTTTAATCCTTTAATTTCTAAAGAGGATTTCAGGTTCCCAACCTAATGACTTGTGACTCATAGTATGGTCGGCTTAAAAATAAAATCACAGATTTGTTTTATTACCAAATCCAATTTTAACTTTCTCACTTTTTTCTTTAAAAAATTATAAATAAACAGAAAATCTGCCTTTTATTTCAGTAATTTCTTCTGTAAGTTGACTTGAATTGAAAGTTAAAATAAATAAAAGCTTCTACAGAGTTTGGTGTTCAGTGTCGTCAAATCCAACTTAGTCGTAGTTAGCTGGGCTAATTTTTTGATTAGTGCTTTAGCTTTTGCTAACATTGAAAACATTCAATACTCTTAGCTTCCCCTAAATGAATTTTTTCAGATAAATTCTAAAAATGCTAATTCGGGGCATGATGTGGTGGTGTAGGGGTTTAGCACAAGCCATGTTTGGAGGCCTTAGTCCTCAATGAGGCCGTCGCGGGTTCGATTCCCGGACCCGGCGACATTTGCCGCATGTCTTGCCCTCTTTCCTGTCAGCCTACTTTCGAATAAGAGCCACTAGAGCCAAAAAAAATAAAAAATGCTAATTCAGTCAAGTAACAATGATACCTTCAGTTGTTATGAAAATGCTATATATCAAATATGACTTAATATAAATTTTACTTTAGAATTTAACACCTTGAAATGGGGCCTCTGTGTCTTTAAAAGCTCGTACTCTTCCTGAAACTCCACCTTTGGTTGCATGTCGTGATGACTTCACGAAGTCATCACGACAAGGCTTCTCCTATTAACCCTTTAACAACATTTTTACCAGCATTGCACTGAGAAGTAGTTCGTACAATGAGCTGAGCAGATACGCAGTTCCACCAGGTGTTTGCTAAATGCTGCTGGCTAGTCTGAAGGAGCTTTGAGGGAGAGTTGCGCTCTGTGAAGCGGAAGTTTGGAAAACTGCAGTTCTGGGAAGGAGTTGTGTCTCGAAGGCGGGGCTAGATCCACCCAGGCGTTTTGCAGAGCTGAGTGGTTGCTATGGAGATTCAAGGATTTCTCAAAAATGCATGAAAGTAGGCAACACCTCAGGTATGCTTTTGATAATGGAATAACATAGTAATGATAATAAAATGATTTAAAGCTCAATAAAGTTGATTTTATAGAACACTGTCCATTTAAATGGAAGGTGTGACGTCGAAATTTGTAGATAGGATATTTAACTTCTGATTTATTTAATAGAAAATAATCTGGAAATATAAGCATTTTTTTCTACACATATGCAGACAGAGGAGAGGCTGAGAGCAAACTGCGGGAAACCGTCCAACTCACAATGTGACTGGGAAGATATTGCTGGCTGCTGTGATGGTCATGCACGTGCTGAACACCACCTGCTCACAGTGGCCGTGCAGCACGCAGTCGTCCGAGTTCCAGGACAAGGGCAGAGTGAACGTGATGTTTATTTCTTCATGGGCTTCCCGGCCTGAAATCACAGACACCACAGCAGAGCGTTCTTTAAATGCCAACATGTGGATCTGAGGAGACTACTCAATCAATAAACTGCATAAAAGTTTGGAGGAGCAATGTTTTATCTGCTTTTAATGCAGTGGCAAGTTGATTAAGAAGAAAATGCCAACATGTGGATCTGAGGAGACTACTCAATCAATAAACTGCATAAAAGTTTGGAGGAGCAATGTTTTATCTGCTTTTAATGCAGTGGCAAGTTGATTAAGAAGAAAATCTGAGAGCTTCAGCAACAATATTATTAAAGTACTTCCTTAATAATGAATGACAAACTGGGTTTGTGGGCTTATGCAAGATTAATTTAATGGAAAAAGGACTTAAGAAGATTATCAGGTGGACTACAGGATATGACAGAGGATTGAAAGGAAAATTAGATGGATGCCACAGCAGCGACTGAGAAGTAATTCGATAACCTGCCAAGCTTTTTAAGTTATGTTACAGTTCATAAATCAGAAGATCTGTTAGAGAATAAACAGAATCATAAATACCCAGGAACCCACCAGACAGTCATCAAAATCTATAAAAAACAACCTATTCTCACAGGAAGCACGGTAGTGGCGCTATCATTGTGCGGATTGACGAGATGGATGGAGCTAAATAAAGACCAAAACTAGATGGTAACTTGGAAAAATTGTCCAGAAAAGAGTAGAGGTTCCCTTTTCAGTGAGATAACTCCCCACCCCTCCAAAAAACAGCAAAGCCAGAAAGTAACAGTTTAAATCTGATGTGTCCATCACATCAGATCTGCAGAAACGCTGCAGTCTACTTCACCTTGAGGGTTTCAGCTCCATGTTCAAGTTACTGGCTGCAGATGCTACGTTTTCCCACATTCCTTCACTTTCCCACAGCGGATTTTATCTACCTGCTTGTGAAATATGTTTGACTTTGAGTGTGCGTGACATTTAAAGCAGTTTAAACTTGATAAGAGAGAGAGAGCAAGTTGACCTTTCCCAGGAAAACCAACTTCATCTGAGCAGACTCATCCTGTTGATGTTAGGTTAAATTCACACCGGCGCTAAATATTTGCACGGCTTTCTATTTGCTTTGGTTATCTGTTCTAAAACGACAGTTTTAGATGATAAAGCCAAATCATTTATCTACAGTTGAAACCAGAAGTTTACATACACCAGGCTGAGGAAAAATGTCTGCTTTGCATAGTGTTAAAGTATTTTACTCTGACAAGCTGTGAACAGAGAAAAATTAAGAAACAAAACATTTCTTTCCAGTATGAACAAGTTGTGAAAACACTCAGGTATCGTACCAGGCTTGTACACTTTTCCCACAGTAAAATTCAAGAACGTTTCAAGGAATTTCAAGGTAAGCTTTGAAACTTTTCCAGCACCACACTTTGTAGATAAAAATAATACAAATTAACTAAAGATGAAGTTTAAATTCATTACGTTACATAATTTATTAATATCTTGTACTAGTATTCTACATCCTAGAGCAGGGACAAGGAAAAAAAGTAAAATAAAATGTTTATGTTTTGAAATGTCTTTCACACATCCATCTATCTGCACACCCACCTGACAGGCCGACCTGCTGCCCCAGCACTGTGGCGTACAGGTGGGTGATGTTGCGGGAGTAGCCTCCGAACGGCCGCACCGGGTCCAGCGTGAGGGTGATGGAGACAGAGATGTTGATGGGGCCTGAGTCCTCCAACAGCAGGGGGGGCTGTGTGCTGGAGCGGGCCTGGCCGCTGGTCACCACCAGGCTCTCTGGGGTGGTCGACTCGTTCAGGCCGTGTTTTATCGTCTCGTTCTCCGACACGCAGAAGTCCAGGTCGTTGTAGCGCAACAGGAACGTGTTCCAGTCCTGAGGCACAAAACTAAACTTATTAAACTAATTGAGGTTTTCTGCACCGAGTTGTTGAGATTTGCATCCTGTTTTACGCCGAGATGCAAATCCTTCATGCATGCTTCTGCTGAGGGTGTTCAACCACAGAACACCACAACATCAGAGTTTGCTTTCACTTTCTGCAGTCTGCAATTACAGCTTTACACATTTACAAAGTCTATGAGGCAAAGTTCAGATTTCGTTCACTTAAACTGAAAAATTCAAGCACTTTAGGCATTTCAAAGTAAGTTTTCTAACATTTCCAGGTCCACTTTGGAGATGAAAATAATACAAATAAACTAAAGCAAACAGTTTCAATTCACTATTATATGACATCATTTATTGCTGTTGTTAATAATGTCATGTGATAGTACTCTACATTCTGCAGCAGAGAAAAAAAATTTAAATAAAATGTTATGTTTTGAAATGCCTCTCAGACACATCATGCACACCTAACAAAACACTAATTTAGCAAAAAACCCAAAACAAAACACAAAAAACCCCTAAAATTTAAATAATTCCGCTTAACATGTAAAATATAAGACAATATTAGGATTAAATACTCATTACACTGACACAATCCAAACAAATCGTGCTATGGTAAACTACTTGTCTAACTAAATTAAATGCTTCAACACAATATACAAACAAAGTTACAACAAAAGAAATCACTTTAAAAATGTTCTCACTAAGTTTTCTTGCCTTTAACACATAGAAATAATTTTGGTAATTCTAACTGATCTAAAACAACAAAACTTAGTCTGATTAAACCTCAGAGAGAAAAATGTGTTTGTCTTATTCTCCAAATTCAGGCTTTTAATTAAATGTTATATTAACCTTTATTATAAGTCTGTGCAGTTTGTAGATAATGCAAGACTTTATACAGAAATCAAGCACTTTCCAATCTTAGAAAACACCTAATTGTAAGAAAAGCTTGGAAAAAAAAGTCACCTAACTGAAATTCAAGTATTTTCAACAACTTCAAGCACCTGTACAGACCCTGAAGGTTTCATACACTTCACTGTAATTATCCTCCTAAAATGAATAACTTGGAGAGAAACATTTACCATAATTAAATGGAAACAGTTTTTTAAAGAATGGTGTGGATTTGTCGTACCTCTGTGAGCTCTGGAGACTTTATCTCCTTAATCTTGAAGAAATATCCGATGGTCAGGAAGGCAATGGCCACCGCACTGACACTGATCATGAAAATGACCAGAGGTGGACGGTTGGTGATGTAGCCTCTTAGGTTTTCTATGGGATTTAGCAGGTAAACCTTCAAAAAAAAGAGACATTTCATACCAAATATATTAAAAGGTGTTGACCAGTTGGAGGTCACTGGACTATATTAATGGTATGAAGGTGATTTGATCAGGGTGCAACAAAAAATTACTTTGTTAATCAATTATTCTGACAATTCATCGAGTAATTGGGGGGCAAATACTTTTTCACTGAGCTATATCTCTGCCTCATTAATTCAGATTTTTTTCCCCCCAATTAGCTGCTTTCTGTTCATCATATCCATTCACCAGAGAAAGACCAATCACAGTTACAGCCACAGAGACACTTCCTGACAGAAACTAAAACAATGACTCATTTTTGATAAATGGTTTTAATGTTCAATATAATTCTAAAAAAAAATAAAGAGTCTGCTCTGACAAGTTACTGCTCCAGTTTTATTGTTCCATGTAAGGAGAACAATTAGCATAGCAGAGATCTGGCTCTTCAATGTGGCTTTGCTTTAAACTACACATTATCAGCAAGGAGAATCAACAACACAACCTAATACTCCAATTAACTATGTTATTCATATTTTCTACTTTATTTTATGCAACTACAATGCCAGAAACAGTAATAGTAAACTGGGCAGATACCAACAACTGATATTTATTTCCATATTTTTGCTGTTCGTGTTTTTTCACTGGGTTAAAAAGGTAGGAAAAAAAATTATAATGCAGTTAAATATATCAGGTATCAGTCTTAACAGCAACATTAATGTATCAGTTAGGGCTGTATAATTATATTGATTCTACGATATTTATCAATTTTTTTTCCACCCTCGGAAGGTATAAATTTTTCATCAGAGAGTATCGATATGTTAAACCATAGGGGTTCATAGGCTTATAGCGTCTTTTTAACATGTCTGTTTTGTGACGGCGCAGCAGCAAGACTCCGCCTCCCCCAGACGCACTTTCAACTTGTGCTTAAAGTGCACATTTTAAACTACACACCAGTTTTTAAATTGTGTTAATAGGCCAAGTAAAACCGGAGTTATGCTAAAATAAGTAAACCATATTTTTCCGAATGTCAGAGAAATATCAAAAACCAGCTTTTTCGGGGAAAGGTAATGAGCTTCCAAACGTAAAAAACGAAACGCAACATTAGATTCCTTTGTTTTTGGAAATCTCAAATCTTCAATAAATAACGATGGGCTGTGTCTTTGATTCATTTTGTCCAGCTGTAGACTGTTGGACTCTGTCCAATCATAGTCAGGTATTGTGTAGTTTGTGCTTCTTATCAGTTTTCAGTTAATTAAATCCAAGTCTATGGAACACAAAATGTCCCTAAAATCACTCTGTCCTACTAAAATCTTTCAGAAAATTATAAAAGTGCATTGAATCGCATTGTTTGTCAAATATTGTGATATTCTGATCGTATTGTGATCAGAATATTGTATCGTGAGATTATTGTATCGCTACACCCCTAGCATCCTTATGTTATTTAGCTCTAAAACTGCCCCAGTTAAAACAAGGAGCAGCATTTGATTTACAGACCTGAGCAACAAATGCAAGTTATTGCCCATGTTTATATGCGGCTCATATTTCATAATAATGATGACAGGACTGGTATCTCCAGGGTAACAGAGAAGCAAAGCATGGCATACACAAACACAAGGGAGAACAAAACCAGCAGCTCCATTCACTGCTGCACACATTTATCAACAGCTGGTTGGAAAAGCTGTTTAGACAGAGCATAGATCAGGAACAAAACCTTTAAATGAAGTTATAATTCATGGAAAGTGCTTTGCAAAGTATTCACACCCTCTTGAACTTTTCCACATGTTGTCAAACTATGACCTCGATCTTTAATGTATTTGATTGGGATTTTATGTGATAGAGCAAAACAAAGTAGTGCAAAATTATGAAGTAAAAGCTGTCTAAGCTGAATAAGTTAATTTTTTTAAAAAAATGCAATTTTAGTAACAGAGACTTCATAACCTGTTTTAATTATTGTTTTGGTTGTTTCTATAGTTTGGATATTTAAAATGTATCGCAAAAAATTCTGGGACAATTTATCATCCAGCAAAATTTGTTATTGTGACAGGCCTATGCATTTATTCCACTAAATGAAATCCGGTTTAACTCATTTGTTTTCATAGATGTGTGTCATTTCATCAGAGTATTAATCAAGTTGTTCAGTGAAGACATTGTAGTGACGATAAGAACTGTTTATTGCTTTTTTTTATTTAGGTAACTGTGTGTTACAACAGCCCCACAAACACAAACACTGCTCTTGTAAAACATTCCAATTTGTAACGTGGTTCTTTAGGACATCAGTCACATAAAGAACTGGGATTTATATAATTCATTTCTCTGTGAAATAGAGACTCTGCTGGCCAGATAGTCACCAGACTGTCATACAGCAACAGCCGTCAGTCAGAGGCCTCTTCAGGTTCGTTGGAAGACCGACTGCTACAGCATCACCATCCACAACCACTTTTTGAATATACTTGAATGATATGAGATTTCCCTTCGGGGTAAATACTAATTCAAATTTGAAAGCAAGGTAATATGCGAGGCTGATTAATTAGCCTGTCTACTGTTACAGATAACAAGAGGACACCATCTTCTCATCTATTGGCTAAGACAAAAATGACACCGTTACCAAGGTTTAAATATTAATTAAGCATCATGTTTAGCTAGTTTCGTCAAACAATTGTCGGGTTAAACTAGCTATCGGCGTTGCTACAAGAATCAAACTAGGCTCCAGACAATGTCGTACGTGATAAAAGTTGGATAAAAAAGCTCGCCACTCACCATTTTTCCTGGTTGTGCAAGCGACGGGATGCTAGGTGTAGCTGGGAGGGAGCGCTGAGGGCCACAAAAAGGGCTGCGATGTCGCTAGCTAGGTTGCTGCAACGCAGCTAGTCTCCTCTAAATTTACCGCCGAGAGAAAAAAGTCTGCGCTCCAAGCTTTCAGCATACGAGACAACGCATATACTGCTTCCCATTCTTCGCCTTTACTATTTCCGCGACTCGTCAGAGAAACAAATATTCATCTTTAGGTTTGGAAGAACGTCAACATCTTCCTGCCGACATCTGATCCGCGCGTCCTCGCTTTGAAGCGTCGCGGTCTCGTTATTCCCGCTCGACGTGCGCTCGAAAATTTACGGTTGACTATGGAGGACAGAGTGGAGTATGGAATTTACGTAGCGATAAGGCGTTTAGCGTGTTTACAAATGGCTGGGGGCTGTGGTTGCGTTAAGCTACCGTGGGAAACCTTAAGGTCACCGGGAACGGGATACCCAGGCGGCTGTGTATTTTTGTGCTGTGTTTTTAGTTTGACTTTTTCTGTTTTTGTTGAGTTTATATCTTTTATGTAGCATCATTTGATAAATTTAAAGTAAATTTTTATGTTTTTCCATCTCTGATTTCCGAGACTCTTTGAAAGCAACGCAGTAATAATCACTTTTTCCCCCAAACACAGTATGTTTGGAAAACATATGAGCGCTGCGATATAAGCGCAGTATTTATATCGTAAATTACCCTGGTAAATTTAGGTTTTAAGTAATTTTAGCTAAATGTTTCTTCTGTCTAAGCAATGTTATTTGAAGTTCTGATTAAGAATCTCTGCAGGGAGAAAAACAAATTACTTTGCCAACATTTTAAACAACCATCAAACTGCTCACACAGGCTGATCAGTTCTTTGTTTCTATTTAAATGTTTACTGTGTTTCAGCCTTAGCCATTATTTTCTCCGCTGCAGCAGAGGGCGGTATGCGTCAGTACTGACACATTTCAAGAAGTTACGTTGTGTTGGTTGCATCAATTTAATGAACGTCACACAGGGACTTACCGGATGTTAGTGGCTTATCTATCGAGTTAAAATGAAGTTACTGACTAACGTCTGGTTTGGCACTAACACAGTGACTCTCATTGTCTGCGCGGTTTTTCAGTTGTATAATCTTGGGATAATTACTTTTTTGTACACGTAACATCATTGTAACTTACATAACATCTTATGATTAAGATTTCCCATAATAACATGTGGCATCTTATTTTAAGTTCATGAACAACTTTTATTTTGTAAATGAAAGCCGGAAGTACTAACAACTATATAGTAGTTCTAAGTACACGCCTGACACGGGGCAGTTAGCTGTTTGCTAAATAACAATGAGGAGGTAGCAGATTCGTTTGTGTCATCTCCTTTTACGCGTCTTCTACACGGTACAGTAAAAACATTCAAGTGTAATTATCGGCTACATGTTAGATATTGTTCAACAATGTCACGTTTCGTTTATTTTGTCACGTCAGTTGCAGCCAGTACAGAACAGGACTGGCTACAGCTAATGCTAACTTCTAGTTGTCTTTGTGGCATTCAGCTTACTTTTATCTTTGTTAAAGTTTTCGCTTAGAAAATGAAAGACCGTGACCAAAAAAATACATTAAATTGGATAGTTACACTGTCTAAAATTCCTTACTAGAAATACTAATATTACCACATAGATGCTGAATTTCTGTGCAAGAAAAATACAAAGATTTCAGTCAAAACAGCGAAACGTTGAAAAATAAACAAATACAAGTTTCATAAATTCATAAATCGTGTCTTTATAACAAAAGACAAATCAGTTAAAAGATATGAGGTATATTGCAGACAGTTTATCAAATGTTTGAACCAACTTTCTTCTGTGGAGCTCGGCTTCCTTTTCCTGAATGTGTTATTTGTAAAGACCACTGAATCCTTCCTCAATAAAATGACATCCACATTTAAGAGATGAACCAGTTTTGTGTTAAGACAATAGTAAACTTTACAGAGTTTTTTGGGATAGACATTGCTTACAGCGGCAGTGAAAAAATTTAAAATCTTTTTTTTTTTTAAGTCGAATCTCTTTTCAAAAAAGAAATATCACACGATACAACTTGAATTGAGTGTACAAGTTTGAATTTAATTCTTTGAGGGTGAAAGGTTATACACAGCCTCAAAATATAACTGCTTCCTCTCTGATTATTGGATGTTTGCTCTTTTCAACTTGTTGATAAACCACATGATTTTTTTGTTGTTGTTGCAGTTGCTACACTCCTCTCCTAATTCTGACCACCTTTCATTTGTTTCTTCCAGCTACTTTCAGTTTGCATCTGGTTCTTACTCATGTGTGATTTGAAACTGATCAAAATTAGCCTCTTTAACCATTTGTTTGTTTTTTTTTCTGGTTTAGGCTCCAACTTCCCCACAGTCACAACTACATGCAGAGGAATCTTATTTTCTTGGTTCAGAAGACTGTCTGTGTGGGCCGACAACCTTTTGGCACGCTAATCCGATGTAAACAACCTTCAACGTTGTGCAGAACATTTCTAATTTCATCTACCTCTGATCAGCCAAAATCCCTAGCATCCCATCAAAACCATCTTCAAAAAAGACATTCTCCCTGGACTTCAATTCGCCGGTGCTTTTCTGAGTGGCCAGATATGTCGGAACAACGCTTCCTGGTGGAATACGCCAAACGTGGCACGGCGGGGTGCAAGAAATGCAAGGACAAAATCCAGAAGGGCATCGTGCGCATAGGGAAAATCGTGCCAAACCCATTCAGCGAGTCTGCTGGCGAAATGAAAGAGTGGTATCACGTGAAGTGCATATTTGAGAAGCTGGAGAGGGCCAGAGCCACGACGAAGAAGATCGAGGACCTGACGGAGCTGGAGGGCTGGGAGGAGCTGCAGGACGAGGACAAAGAGCTCATTAATAAACACGTTTCAGGTGCAGCAGAGAGCCGATAAATCACCTACTGCTCAATCTAAATCTCAACAGGGTGTTCAATTCATTTATCTAAAATTAAGGCCTTAAAATGTCTTATTCACCTAAGAAAATGTCCATTGACCTTAAGTTAATGAAAATCTCATTCTACGTAGGTTAAATGGGCAAAAAGCAAGAGTTTGAATTATGTGCAGACACTTTCACTCATTATGTCTTAATACTCAAAGCGATTAAGAATAGCAGTAGCAAGCTGTTAATACTTACTAGCAAGAGTCATTAGCAATGTGAGAAGCACAAAGCTGCTCCAAGAGCTAGGGTTAGGGGGTTAGGGTTATTTATTTATTTATTATCAGAAATTTTAAAGTTTTGCAACCTGCATTTCTTTTGTACTCTGCTGTGATACAGGTCTTACATTTTATTCACAATGGTCTTCAAAAGCCTTAAATTAGAGTAACCCTGTTAAACCACTGACTTCTTTTTCCATTATGAATCTTTAAATGCTGCTGGTTCAAGATTTGTCATCTTACCTGGTAAATCAGCGGGTTTATCAATACATGCCATCCACACTTTGTATGAAAGTTCGCCTCTTAACCTTTTGGTAGAAAAAAAGTTTGCTTCATAACATCCATTAAGGTTGAGGTGAAATTACTGAGAATCAAAACATTTATGAAGGCATGCAGAAGTCATTCTCAATCTAAATCTAATGCTTGAGTCTTATTTATTTTTAACTTCTATTGTTGTCAAACCTCTTGTTTTGTAGACCTGATGGCCAAAGTCAATGCAAGTCCTAAAAAGAAGGTCCAGGCCAAGTTGAACACCACTGGTCAGCTCATGGCGCCCCCTGCTGACCCTTCTGTCAATGCTCCGAGGAAGTTTTCTGGCTTCACAGGTAAAATACATTTACACTGGATTAATGCAACTAAAGTGTCTTTCAATGCCGCCCTTACCTGAAATTGTATTTTGTTGATGCAGTTTAGAGGAATGACATGGAGTTTGCTGTAAACATAATCTCAGAAATGCAAAGTTTTGGTTAAAACAGAATTAAAACTTTGTGAAAGTTAAATAAACGGCATTAAGTTTAAAATGATTTTCACACAAATGTTTTAGACATGAACCAGGGGCTTCAGGTATGAAGCAGCTGTGGATTTTCCCTGAAACCTGTTCGTTGCCTAAACGGATTAGAAGCAGTCTGATCCAAACACATTTCTTTTGTACTTTCCAATCAGTGTGAAATTGAAAACACATGAAGTGATACGAGATTTTACCCTTAACATGTTCATTATTGCCAAGTCAGCTTTATTAAAAGCAACTTTGGGCTTGTTTGTTTTTCCTTTTTCTGGAAGTCAATTGCAAATGTATTGAGTTGAGTTGGTTTTTTGGGGCTTGCTTTTGAATGTGAAGATGGTTATTTGGATTTGACTTTCTTCAGAAAAATGTAAAACCACTGTAAAATCTTTTGGATTTGTGTGGTTGCCAGTTTAGATTTTTGGGGGCTTGTTTTCATAGAGCTGGCAGCTTGTTTCTCTCGCAAGATCTGGAAACACTGATTGTGTTTCCTTTGTATGATTTTTCCTTTTGGTCCAATTAGATTGATGAGTTGTTAGCTGGAATATAGAGACTCAAAAAAGGCCATTTGTTGAAATACTCTGAGTAGCAATTAAGCCAAAACTGGTCAAATGAATATTCATTTTGCATTTAAAATAAAACAAACTTTTATTGTCTAAATACGTTTTACCCAGAACTCCTCAAGAGGTTGTATTAGTATTGGGTAGTCACGTTGTTTAAACTATGTACAAAAACAAAAACCCTCAGGCACCTTTTGCTATCCAATTATTAATCAGTTAAATTGTAGCTCAGCCCTACAATGTATTGATAAGTTGAGAAAGTGTTGAGCTTTTTATATGTTGACTTTTAGAAGTGTTTATTTAGGTGCAAATGCATCCCTGGCTACAAATGATCAAGCGTTATTGCATTTTACACAATAAAGTTCAGGACAGTTAGTCAGAAAAACAGGATTCCTAAAACCACACAGGGAGTAGAACTGGTAGATTTGTCAGAGTTAGAAAGTGTAAAAATGTTCTTTTTTCTTTTACCTCTCTGCTTCATTCTGTCATCAGCTGCGAAGGCTGGCAGCTCGGGCAGCTCCAGCAGCCCCGGACTGTCGGCGTCCCCGGCAGCCAAAGCCGGCTCCAGCAGCGCTCTGTCCACTCAGCTCTGCGACGCCCAGCACAAAGACTGCCTCTTCAGGGAGTTTCGCAAACTCTGCGCATTGGTGGCTGAAAACAACAGCTACAACAGCAAGACACAGATTATAGAGAAGTTCCTGAAGAAGGGCACAGGAGGAGGTTGGCCTTAACTTTGGTTTACTGTTTTTTTGTTGTTGTTTTTATATTTAGAGATTTTACCCTGTTTGTGTTTTTATTTATTTGTTTTTATGTAACAGATAAATTTCACGGAGATCTTTACTTGACGGTGAAGCTGCTGCTGCCAGGCGTGGTTAAAAGTGTTTACAACCTGAACGATAAGCAGATAGTAAAACTCTTCAGCCGCATATTCAGATCCAACCAGGAGGACATGGTGCGAGATCTGGAGCAGGTCTGTCCAGCAGCGTTCATGGATAAATCAGATCATGATGTCAGGCTTTTAGCCCTTTCTGTATAAAACTTTTAGAGAAATCCTCTATGTTTCAGGTTGCTGATACGGATAGATGTTCGTGTCTGTGGGGAATGTAGACTTAAAGTTTTATCATAATATCCTGTACTACTGTGATAAATAGTTCTTATTGTCATTTTTATTATTCCATCAGTTACATCAAACACAAATACAGCTCTTGAAAAACATTCCTTTTTGTTAGACGCTTCTTTAGGACACCAGTCACATAAAGAAGTTTGATCTAAATCATTAAACTGCAAATTATAACTGCAGTTAATGAGATTTTTAAACTTATTGGTGCTTTTATTGAAGAACCAGTGGGAAAAACAGAGTAAAATTTCCAACAACATAGACAGTTTAGGGGTTTTTAGCTTCATTAACTGGATTTTGTTTATGATAAATCACAATTATTTCAAGAAATTTATGATAAATGATACAATAATGCTATAAAGGCATCTTTTGAACCAGCGATGCACAATATATCGACAACATCAATATCTGTATCAGATGTTTTTTTTTAGTTCTTTTTATTATTTTTTTGCATAAAAGTATCGTTCCTGGGCTGATGCTAATAACCAGTGTTTGTTTTCATTTTGTTGCCTTTATGCGTTTCTGGAGTGCGGCGTGTTGGTTATGTGACGGTATCATCCAGTTATCGTGAATTTACTTTTAAAAACCTTAATTCGTGATAAATTTCTTATGAGAATTACATTTTTTTGTTGTCACAATGAATTCCAATTTGTTGAAAGTCCCCAAAACTGTCCTTCTATCAAGATTAATTTTACTCCACTGTTTGCTTAATGAAAGCATAAATACAAATTCAAATATGGTTAAATGCACTTACTATGAACAGCTTAGTGATACAAATCATACTTTATTATGCAACTGGTGTCCTAAAGAAGCACATTACAAATGGGAATGTTTTCAAGAGCAGTGTTTGTGTTGGTGGAGCTGTGATGCTGTGACACAGAGTTGTCTAAAAAAGATGTAATAAATGGTTCTTACTGTCACTTTTATTGTTATAATTAATGCTACCGCTAAGCATAGTGATAATGCAGTGCAGGATTCTGGTGTGTTTAACTGAAACAGAGGAGCGATGGCAGCGGTGAGAAAAACGTCTATCAATTATCAGCCCCAAACAGTCATATTTGTTCATCCCCGTTTTATACTCCTCCCATTCTTGTGTTGTTTTTCGTTTTGTTTTGTTTTTTTCTGAAGGGCGACGTGTCAGAAACTGTGAGGATTTTCTTCGAGGAGAGCAAATATTTTCCTCCCGCTACCAAGAGCCTCCTAACAATCCAGGAAGTAGATGCGTCCCTGATGCGCCTCGCTCAGCTCACAAAGGAGGACGAGCAGCAGAGCGAGCTGGAGAGCATCGCCAAAAAGTAACGTTTTGTCCTGTCAGACTGGGAGGCAGAACCCACCAGAACATTTAGCGCAAACTAAGGTTTGCACTAAATGTATGACTGAGCTTCATGTGACCATGAAGAAAACAGCTGCTTAAGTATTTAATGTGAATTTGTTTAAGAAGTTAAAATGAAATGCGTCTTCTCAAAGTATTTGCAGGGAGGGTACAGAGGAATGTATGGGCATGCTAAACTGCCGGTGTTATGCAAAATTGGCTTTTTTGAGCTTTAGATCAAGTTTTTATTAAGTCAGAGGGGAAAACAAATGAGAAAAAGAGGAAAAACACAAAGACGAGAAAAGGCAAATGAGCACTGTTAAATGACAAAAAATTGTTACACTGTATAATTAATTAGTTGGTAAATTTCTTTTAATTTTTTGACTAATAACATTTGGCACTATAATTACTTGAGTCTTATGTATTTCTATATTTATTGCCAATTTTGGCAGCATCCATCTTCTATATTATTTTTTAAATTCTTCACTGAATAAATCAAGTAGTTTTTCTTTTTTTTACCTTTTTCAGTTAAAGATCATCCTGCTGCTTTTCAGAGTTTTTCCATGTCTTTAACAGCCAATAAGTGCTCATGTTGCTGTATTTAGTTTGAATTGGAAAAACCTTATGCACACAAACTTTGGTCTGCTTCTTGCAGTCTGTAGCTCGGTTGTCGACCATGTGTTAGAATGTCCTGCTTCTCTTTCCCAGATGCACCAGCAACGACCTGAAATGCATCATCAGGCTTATTAAGCACGACTTGAAGATGAACGCTGGCGCCAAACACGTGTAAGTGCTCATCCCAGAGCGCTGCCTACATGAACATTTTGAGTTTGTAAACTTCTGCTCCTTCACTCAGGTTGGACGCGGTAGATCCAAACGCGTACGATGCCTTCAAGGCCTCCCGTAACCTTGGCGACGTGATCGAGAGGGTTCTGAGGAACCAGCAGGATGCCTCCAGCGGCTCTGGACCCAGGAAACTCCTGACCGTGGAGGCATCGCTCATGACGCCCGTCCAGCCGATGCTGGTGAGGCCCGACTCTGACATCACACTTTATGAACATTTCTGGATTTCCTTTTCTATTACGGCTTAGACTTCTAAGTTACTCTCATTCTTAAGCTTATTTCTTTCTTTAGTTCTAACATTTATTACCTATTTCAAGCGGGGAAGTATGGCTAAATACGGCAGCATATTAGGGCCACTGTAGATACAAATTTCCCAGTTTTTTGGCAGAATTAATTTTTTTCCCCCTGAATTTCAAAAGTTGAAAATATTCAAAATTGACTTCTCAAGCTCTGAAATTTCCTAGTTTGTTTTTTTTCTAGAAAACTTTAGATTAGTCTCAAGATTAATCAACATTAAGTCAGTAAGTGATGTCGTTAGTAGTTGACAATTATTTAAATAATCGTTTCAGCTGTAATTAGTTTTAGTTTGCGGTGAAAACAAAAGGATGTCACACTTATTCATCATCCGCTTTTCTCATCACGTAACAAATAGTCACAACTTTGTGTTGATCTGTCGCATAACATCCAGTAAAATGCATTGAAGCTTGTCTGTCTGTGTTTTTTTTTCTGTATGATTCCAGGCCGAGGCGTGTAAATCCATCGAGTACGCAATGAAGAAATGTCCCAACGGGATGTACTCTGAGATAAAATACGACGGTGAGCGCGTTCAGGTCCACAAGAACGGAAACACCTTCAGCTACTTCAGCCGCAGCCTCAAGCCGGTGCTGCCCCACAAGGTCGGTCCTGTTAGTCTGGCATCAGTTTGTCTCTGCAAGATCTGCAACTTTAAAAGTCCCACGTTTCAACATTACAACACCTAACCTAGTTACTTTTCATGCTTTTCTGCTCTCTGTCCACTAGATGGCGGTGCAGTGTGGACTAAAGTATAAAAGTGCAGTGAAAATGTTTTCTAGAAGCTTGAATTTGGACTTATTTTGGTATCTGAGCAGCAGTTTTAGCTCCCTGGAAGCTCCTTGCCAATTTAGCCTGTCATCCAAACAGCTGATTAAGTACTTAAGGTCTGTAATTAGGCAGTTTATGGTAATGAAAGGTTAGTGAAGTGGGGGAGAGACTGGAGTGTAATTACAACAGTTTTCTGTAATTTTAAAATTACTCTGATTAATGGAATGACAGTAGAAGTGACTGAATTATTTCCAGTGAGAAAAGCAGAGTTAGAGTTGGGATTTTAGCCGTTTCACTGCAACTACCTGGCTCCCTGGTGTCTCCTCAGAGTTTTAAATCCTATGGCAGAAATTCGCTACCGTTTTGAAATCCTAAAACCAGTCGTTATCAAAACTATTTGAATCCAACCAGATGTGGAAATGTTTTCTCCCAGATGTTGAGCAATAAAATAATAAAAGTTTTGCATTTCAGGTGGCCCATTTCAAAGAGTACATCCCTCAGGCTTTCCCCGGCGGCCACAGCATGATTCTGGACGCTGAAGTTCTGCTGATTGACACAAAGACCAGCAAACCGCTGCCGTTTGGCACTCTGGGTGTTCACAAGGTAAGAACCTCTCCCTGCTCTTTTCTTTTCCTCTATTGATTCAGTCATTGTAGTCAGACTTCAAACTTCTCTTTCTCTCAGAAAGCTGCCTTTCAAGACGCCAACGTGTGTCTGTTTGTGTTCGACTGCATTTACTTCAACGGTTTGAGTTTGATGGAAAGGTAAGATTTTCCTTTTTCCATGAAATAATCCAGGATTTAACTGAATAAAAACAAATCCTCATATTTATAAACAGTTTACCACATCTTATATTTCATCCTTCAATCTCCTTGAAGTCACACCAGCCATCAACTATACTGCATCTTGTTACCCTTAAGTAAAACACTCTTCTTCTACTTGTGGGATCAAAAATAGCCCAGAATTCAACAGAAAATGTGGATTTGGGAGTTTTGAAAAAGGAAAACCTAGAGGGAATTAACCTGGCTGTAATCTGCGGTTTGGTGATCCCTCACACAAATGAATAATTTGAAGTTGGCTTACTCTTTTCTACTGGCGCCATGTCCTCCAGGCCGCTCTGCGAACGCAGGAAGTTCCTGGACGACAACATGGTGGAAGTCCCAAACAGGATCCTCTTCTCAGAGATGAAGCACGTCACGGTAAGTGCTGAGTCAGGCTTTCTGCTTCATCTCTGCATAAACTTGTGGATTTATATTCTGTCTGTGTGCATTTTAGAGGGCAGGAGACCTGGCAGAGATGATAACTCGCGTCATCAGAGAAGGACTGGAAGGCCTGGTGCTGAAAGACGTAAAGGTCAGTGGAAAGAAAAAAACGTTATCGGGTTGATCTGTGAGTGAACGGTTGAAACCTGTAGGTTGTTTTCCTGCTTTAGGTCTGTTGGATCAGCAAGATGATGTCTGTTTGCATTTTTTTTTTTCTTCAATTCCTTCAAAAATAGAAGTTTACACACATTTCCTCAGTATTTGGCACAGTTACATTCTAAAATATCTTCAATCAAAAGTTTTGGATAATATTGACCCATTCCAGTGAAAAACCTGTTCCCCTTTTTCGCCTTTGGTGGCGCTGTCTCAAGAACCACTGAAGAAAGCATGAAAACCTCTGAGCGCAACTTCCTTCTTCACAAGATGCAAACAAAAATGGAGTGGCGTCAGATTTTAGCCGTTGTATGATTTCTCTTTTGTCTTTGGTAAAAGACCACAAGCCATTTCTCCCGCTGGTGCTGGTGTTTTGATTGTATTTACCCAGAATGCCCTGTGCTGTAATTACTTCCTGCTTTTGCAGCGGTCTCCAGCCCACTTGGCATTCACATATGCATTCAAACCGAACTGAGATCTAAGTTTCTAGGTGGACTGGAGTTGGTGTTTTTTGGTCCACATCAGACTTTGATTATGCATTCACACTCGTTAGTGTGTGAAAACATTTAAAGCTGCAGAAAGTAATACAATAAAACTAGTTGTCCTGATCCTCACAAACCTAAAATATTAGGTTCGTTAGAATCCTAATGTCAGACCTTCGTCTGATTTTATGTCAGATGGTGAAAGTTATGTGTGTTTTCAATGTCTTTAAGGTTCTGGTTTCAGCTGTAGCTGAAGTGGTGAATTAATCCAACTGGGCTTCTTCTGTGTCTCAGGGAAGCTATGAGCCAGGGAAGCGACACTGGCTGAAGGTGAAGAAGGATTATTTGAACGAGGGAGCGATGGCCGACACAGCAGACCTGGTGGTGCTCGGTGCCTTCTACGGAAAAGGATCAAACGGTCTGTAAACGGTTGAGATCAAATATTTCTGTGAGATGTTAAGATGTCCTCATCATCATAAAAATGTCAGAAGTGAAATAATCTGTGAATGGAACTAGCACTGTTTCATCAATACTAAGGAATTATCGACTTAAAAGAAGCTAATATATATTGCTGAAAAGTTACTTGTAAGTTAGTTTTGTCTTATTTCAAGTGTACTAAGATATTTGCACTAGTAACTAGACATTACTTAGTAAGATTTTGTTTTTGCAGTGCCACCTTCTCACCAACTCTTTGCAAATGTAATCGTTTACATTTCTCTGTTAGGACTCTTTTTGTGGGGGTGGGGGGCATAAAGAAGGACTCATGTTCTGCAGGCAGCAGTGCAACACAGTGCTGCGCTGGGAATACAAATGAGCATCGGAGTACTTCATGTGAAAAATATGCAGATGTAATGTAATACATAAGGCGAGGATGCCACTGGGGGAGGGAGATTTATGAAGGGGGGTAATGGGTGTGAAATAAAACTGGGAACACAACAACGGGGGTTCAACTCTCAAAACAGGGCTAATGAAACATCTCATGAGGTTTAAAGACGACATAAAAAAGCAGGAAGAACAAATGTAGGGAGGTAGAGGGGAGAATAAATTCCCCTTTTTGTCCACCAGGGGGCATCATGTCTAGCTTTCTGATGGGCTGCTACGACCCGGACTCGAAGAAGTGGTGCACGGTGACCAAGTGCTCCGGAGGCTATGATGACGCCATGCTGGCCCGACTCCAGAAGGAGCTGGATGTGATCAAAATCAGCAAGGTCAGAGGAGGACCCACTTAGAGGCTGCTGGAATATGGAGCTGATGTGATACTGACAAATATTAATCTGTGATGTCTCTGTGTGTGTAGGAACCCGGGAAAATTCCCAGCTGGTTGAAAATTGTCAAGAACTATTATCCTGATTTCATTATCCGTGACCCTGAGGTGAGATTTTAACATGCTGACATCCGGATTAGAGTAGAGGCCTACAAGTTCAGTCCTGGAGAGGCTTTAGATGTATAGATGTACATTACTAGATAGGACAGCATCCATTAGACATGATAGCCAGTGACGTGCATCTACTAGTGCCATTACTACGCAATGAGTCATGGTTGCGAAACCACACTGTTCCCATGCAGGAGGAGCAGGACTCTGTCACAAAAATGTTTATGATCAGATTTGTATGAAATATGACTTAAATGAATGCTGAGAAAATTGCAGATGTTTTCCAGTCAGAATAGTCTTTGTCACTAGCTGAGTTTCCATATCATTGTGCAATTCGACATTTCAAAGATAAATTTGCTAATCAAAACAGTTTTTGCCCTAGGATGAGGTGATTTTTAGCGCCATCAAAATTGGTTTATTTCACAAAACTGCAATGGAAACTCTTTTTTTGCATCACACGGGTCACGTGATCAACACCTAGATGTTGCCACTGGTGCAAACTACAAAGACGACAAATGACTTATCGCGTGAACAAACTTATTCAAATGTGATTTTAATTGCATTTCTTATTTAATGGAAGCCCCACAACTGCGAAATTGTCTTTTTGACACTATCAGAATATCGACATAGCTTTAAGCGTACTTGTATTTGGGAACGTAGCTATTGACAGCATAAGAAATTACAATAAGAAAAAAGTTTTGATATGCATTCTTCCTAGATATAAATCTACGAACAGTTTGGTTTGTCAGGTCTCTCATGCAAAAGAGTACTAAAAACATTTTGCATTCATATTGGACAATAATTTAACAGAATTTCCGCCGTAGGAGATATCGTTTGCTAAATACTTTATAAAACAACTTATTCTATTTGATGAAAAACAACTATTAAACGCGTATGGAACAACGGTGGGCCGTGTCTCTGATCTACCTGCTTGCTTCCGTTGCCTTCCCTGCAGCAAGCGCCGGTCTGGGAGATCACCGGCGCAGAGTTTTCCAAATCAGAAATGCACACCGCTGATGGCATCTCCATCCGCTTCCCTCGCATGACGCGAATCCGCGACGACAAGGACTGGAAGACGGCGACCAACCTTCACCAGCTCAGGGTACCACTTCAACATTGACTCACCCAGCCTCTTCCTGCTTAGTTTTAGCAAAATGGCCATCAGAAGACCTGATAGAAGGGTTGAAGGAGATCCAGACACCCGACCTCTGACCTTTCCATCCTTCTGCCCAGGAGCTGTTTCGCATTTCGAAGGAGAATTGTGACTTTAAAGTGACGGCGGGTCCTTCCACGTCCGACGACAAAGGCTCATCGGGAGGAGACAGCGGGGGAAACTCGCCGTCGTCCTCATCCGGCAGGAGCGCTCCGGCCAAAAAGACGAGTGAGTCCGATTGGTCAGATTATCACAGTGCTGGTCAGATTTAAAGGCACCTTTGGTAGAAATCTCTTCAGATCTGTTTTTATTGTAGCAGAATATTGATTTCCTGGAAAGAAAATCACTTTAAAATCTGCCACAATCATTGCTCCCACTGGTGGTAATACTGTGCATAACAGAAGAGTGAAAACCTTTTTTTTAAACTTTATTTTTATTCATTTTTATACATACAAGTACACACAACCAAACATGAGGGCTAGGACATGTAGACAGTCACACTGATGACCATTATAATTTAACAGACATTTCACTGTATAGTCACAAAAATAAAAAAGAGGAAAAATCCCAACATTCACAAGGAGCTTCAGAGTGGAGCCAACATTTAGCAATCGCCTTCCTGCTTACAATCAGAAATATCTTCAACAGGTATGTATCCTTATTACTGAGTCCTTCAGGAAGTATTCTGAGGTATATAGCAGGAAATAAAAAGATTACAGTTATACGCAGAATTCCATAGATTACTCGATTAACATCATTCCAGAAGGTCTTCAGCTGCACTCAGTCCCAAAAGATATGAAAGCAGTCTGCAGAGACCACACCGCATTCCCTCCAGCAAGAGGACTGTGAACCACCCAGCCTCCATCTCTGCTTTGACGTAATAAAAAAAACTGATAAGGTCGGAAACCTTTAGAATCCAATGAGGCGTTTTGGAAGGGTGTCCGCATCCTTAAAATCTTACATTTGTGTTTTGAAAATTAAGGCCTTACACTGTAAGTAGGTTTAAACTAAGTTAATTCAGAAGTGGCAGGGCTATTTAATCTTGTATATTCTGCGTAGTTTTTAATGTTTTTTCTTGCAGGATTTTTGTGTCAGGCTAAAGTTTGTTGTGTGCAAACATCTACATTACGTTGTGTGACTCAAGGCAGTTGAGGCTACCACTAACTTGCTGCTAATGTACCTTTTCTAGCTAGCTAGTTCATTTTTTTTTTTGCATCTGTCATAGAGAAATGCAAATTTATCACCAGTTTTCTCATTCTGTGAAAAAAAGCCTTAACCTCTTTGAGGGTAGAGAGTAGCAAAATATGCCATTTTCTTCTGTAGATTTCTGTTGCGCTACAAGGTCTCACATTTTGTTTGTAAAGGTCATAAAAAGTCTTAAATTGAGTTGGTAAAACGTGCAGAAACCCTGTTTGGCCCTCAGTAATTGGTCCAGAGTTGTGAAAGCAACATGGTCCTTGATAACCCAGAGTTGTCTTTGGAGCCTCTTATTAAGTTTATCTTATTGGAAATGTTGGCGTGCCAATAATTGTGGCAACAGTGACGATCAGAGATTACATTGCTGCAGTAGAGAGTTAATTCACTTTAAGGCTTTCTATGGGTGCTGTCAACAGGGTGGGAGGCTGTGGATGCTCAGTGAGAATCTCAAGCAAAAAAAAGTCTTAAACTGAATTTCCAATTGTTCTGAAATTGTGGTGGGAACCAACTTTGGTTGTTGTCCTCAGGCTCAGCAGTGTTTTAGATTATTTATAAAGAGGCAACTTGAAGTTTTTCAGCTGATGTTGGTCTTCAACCTCTTTGTAGGTACTCCAAGCACGATTTCCAAACATTCTTCTGTTTTATTAAAGAGGTCCTGGTTTGCTTTAGGGGAAGAAACTTCTGCAAAACTCAAAGTAGAGTTTGTTTCTGACCAAAGGGGAAAAAAAACAGTGATCCAGGCACTGGGAGGTACATGCCCAGAATGACCACTGGAGGGCAGAAGTAGTCGCAGCATCATGAGTTACAGTTGCTGGAGCATCTGACAGGCAACTTGTTGGGAGTTTACTTTGGTTCACGTTCTAAAATTAGAGCAGAGATGTGAAAGTTTGCAACCTCTACTTCCTATTTATTACAACCATGCGCAGCGCCACCATCTGGTTGATTCGTTCCAAACCAGTAGATGACAACACAAATGATTGTTGTTTTTTTTCTGCAACATTTTAGAAGTTCAAATGTTGATGGAGACATAGGTAGTGACTGAACACCTAAATTAAGAGTAGAAAATGGTTTCTTCTTGCTTTCCTTCACAGGTAACAACACCCCTACCAAACCAAAGGTTGTAAAATCAAAACCCCGCACTCCCACCTCTGAGACCTCCAGCGCCAAGAAGGTACTAGCTGCACTGCGACACACACTTCACAACATTTACACCCACTCAGTGGGGGAAGGTGCGATAAGGTGTCCCTTTACTGCAGGCGAAGAAAAGCGAGGAGAGCGTTCAGAGCAACGGACAAAACAAAACGTCTTCCCAGCTGCTGCAGCCGAGGAACGACAAGGTTGGTTCAAAATGTCTTCATCTAACCAGGTCAACCTCAACAACTTGTAGTTGTCCAAAGAAAGAGAAGTGGTAGTTTTAATGCAATAGAAATTTATTTTAATGTGCACATTAAGTTAAGTCAAAAACCAAAATGAATAAAATTCAATGTTTGTAATTAAAATTCTCCCTTTAAAAAAAAAAGAAAAAAAGTCCAGCTCACATGAGTTTAAATCGTCTAGCCATGTTTTGACAAATCCATCGTTCTTAAACTTGAAGGGGAATAAACGGCCACAGATTTTTCAGGAACATTTATTTAACAGACTTTGGGTAATTTTGAATGATCTGCAGCTTGTTTTCAGTAAGAAAATGTTATGAATCATATCAGTGGGCTGCTGCTCAGTTATTTTCAGATATTAAATAAAATGTGAACTTTTTTGTAATTTAACTTTAAATACCGAATATTAATGAGCAACATTTTAGCTGTAAAAACACAATCTTACCAATTATTATTGTCTTGTTTCAACTGCAGTAACTTACAAGAGTTTAAGTAAAAGTAATTCCTCAAAATTTATTTAAAAAAAGTATCGGTTCCACTGGCAGATTGTTTCATTTTTAACAAGACATTTTTCTATGTTGTAAGTAAAATCTGCCAGTGCAACTAGTACTTTTCTGATCAATTTTAAGGAACTATTGTGCTTAAATAAGCTCCTATATCTTGCTGAGAAGTTACTTGTAAGTTAGTTTTGTCTTAGTAAAAGTAAGTAAAGATATTTGCACTAGACTAGACTAAAAATACTTTGTAAGATTTTGTGTTTTTGCAGTGTATGTCAGTAGGAAACAGGAAGTTGGAACAAAATATGCTATAAACTCTTCTGCTTGTATTAAAATCTGGATAAATGCTTCATTTTAGGAAGAAATATGAATATTTCACAGTTGTAACAAGACGATCTGAGAAAAGTTGAATAGAAACTAAACATAATTCCGATTAAAGCCAAGTGAAGGTTGTTCTGTCTCCCTGGAGCTGGACTGAGAACCCGTTAATTTAAGTTCAGTTTATTACAATAAGAGCTTCTTGATTTCAATGAACATGAAATTTTTTCCTGAAGTATTTTCAGCTCTTTTAAATGATTTGAAATTTTAACAACACACTTAAAATAAGAGAAATGCTCTACCATAAACACCTCCTTGTGAGAAAGTAGGTCTAGGAAAAAAAAACAAGGGAAAATCAACACTTGGATCAGGCAGATTTCAGTTTTGCAGTGAATCTTGTACCTGCAGCTCATCAGGTTTGAATCAGAGTCTGTGCTCCTTCCAGACGCTGCTGGACATCTTCAGCGGGGTCAAGCTCTTCCTGCCCGTCTCCGTTCAGGACTTCGACAGACTGCGGCGGTACTTCGTGGCGTACGACGGGGACCTGGTGCCGGATTATGACTCCGCCTCGGCTACACACACGCTGGGCGACCTAGAGGGGGGCAGCCGGGCCCAGAGGGTTTCTCCCAGCTGGATCTGGGAATGCATCCGAAAGCGGCGAGTCGTTCCCCCCTGCTGAGAGGAAGACACAATGAGTGTTGGTCGGGTCGCAGGGCAGCTCTTCAGTTCAACGTTCTCTCAGGTCATTTTTTATTTAAGCAGCAGACACTAAGATTTAAGTTGGAGGCTTTTTGTTTGGAGAATAATGATTCTAATGAAACCTTTGCAGAGCAAAATGAGGTTGCAACTAAAGTTGACTTTTTACTACAGAAGCAAAAAAATATCATGAACTGCAAATAAATACTGGTGAAAAAACTGAAAACATTTGTTTGTGTGATGTCTGTTTTTTTTTGTTCTATTATAAAATCTTTGTTTTACGGGAAAAAAAACCCTGCAAAAATGTATGTTCTAGTCCAGTGCAAATAGAGTATAACCAACAATTAGGTTAGAATGGTCTAATCAAAGTCTGGACTTAAATTCAACTAATAAAAAATTAATCAACAGTTGTTCTCCAACCATTCGTACAGCACTTGGGCTATTTTGCAAAGGTGCATGCCACACTTCAGATTTGTGTTTGGAAAACAAAATAAGTTTTGCTCCACTTCTTGATTATGAATTAATTTGTTAATCACATAAAATCCCAACAAAATACATTAGTTTATTATAATACAACAAAATGTAAAAGATTATTTAAAACTGATTTATGTGGATTTCTGATGAATTTAAGCTCCTCATAAAGATGCCATTTTCCTTCCTTGTTCCAGCTTCCTCTCAGGTAAATGTGCTGATACTCAGCAGGTAACTGTCAGGTCATTAAATCTGTGTCACTTTTCAAAGTAACACCTGAACCAGTCCATCCAGAACCGCCAATCCAGCAACGTAAACGAACCTTTTGGTCGTTGCTGCAGCGTTCCTCCGGTCAGGCGTCGGTCTCGTCCAGCTTCCTCTTTCCTGACGTCTCTCCTCCTCCTCCTCCTCCTCCTCCTCCTCCTCCGCCGCCTCCTCCTCCTCCTCCTCCTGAAAGCAGGCCAACATCAACAGGCCGACCGCCACAACCAGGCACACCAACAGGACCACGCACTCAGCGGCAGACGGCGG